>MU405453.1:0-27710 GCA_022836615.1 Annulohypoxylon bovei var. microspora
AGTTTCTTATCAATTACTTATCAGTTTCTTATCAATTACCTTATCAATTACCTTATCAATTATTTAGTCATTTATTACGTAATTAAAAAAAGTTTAAGCGTAATAATGTCTTCCGGACGGATAAAGAAATATTTAATTATTAAAATTTAATGTAATAAAATATTAAGTTATTATAATTAATTATAATTATTATATTTTACGGATTATATTTTAAATTTATTTTTTAAATATATAAAAATAAAAAAATAATATAAACTTTTATAAAATATATAATTAAAAAGGTAAAAAATATAAAATATATTTAAATTAATTAATTCGGTTAAATAAAGGTAATCCGCGTTATTACTATTTTAAGGTTATGTATTTTTAATTAATATATAATATGTTAAATATATTAAATTATAATTTATATTATTATTATTTAAAATAAAAAAATAAAATAATGGGAAATATTTTAAATATTTAAAATAATAAATATTAATATTTAATATGGTAATTTAAACGATAAAATTAATGTTTATAAAGTAAAAATATATTAATAATATAATAATTAACGGTAATAATTTTTTAAATTTTATTATAATTTATAAATATTTAAAATATATAATAATTTAATTTTAATAAATATTATATAATATAAAAAAGCTTTAATAATAAAAAGTATATAATTAAAAATTTAAGTAATTAATAATGGAAAAATATTTTTTTTTTTTAAAAAATTACTTAATTTATAATATAATTAACCACATGTTTTAAATTATAACATTTACCATAAATTTTTTTTTTTTTTTTCCCATTTTTAATAATTTTTTATTTTTTTTTAAATATAAGGCTTTTACATTATAACCGTAGTTATACGCCTTGCTATAACCCCACTTTTAAAAAAATTTCTTTTTTAAATAATCTTTTATTAATTTTAATTAAAATAACCTTTTTTAACGTAATATAATAATTTTTTTAAAACTTAAGTAAATTTTATATTATAATAATTTTAATATTTTTAAAAGATTTATATTTATAATTATTAATTAAATACATTTTATTATAAGTAAATTAAAATTAAATATTTTAATTAATTAAATTAATAAAATTAAAGTTTTAAAATAATCCGTTTAAAAGTAATGGTTTTTAATAAAATTTAATTTTTTAAAAAATAAAAAACTTATATTACATGAAAATAAAAATGAATTATTAAATATATAATTTATAATTAATAATAAAAAAGTTAATTAATTAAATTATTATTATTATAATTAAAAAAAGTAATATTTTATAATTATATAATTATAATTAAAGGTTTAATTTTTTATTTTATAAATAAATTAATTTAATAATCGTTATAATTTTTTTACTTTAATTATTTAATATTTAATAATTTATTAAAAGTTAATTTTCGCGTATAAACCAAATAAATGAATAAATAAAAATAATTATTTAAAATGATTATGTAATTAATTTAACCCACGTATAAAAAAAACCTTTAAATAAAATAATTAAATAATTTTTAAAAAAATAATTAAAGCGTTAAAAAAGTGGTTATAAATGGTTAAACGGGTAATAAAATAAATGGTTTAACGAAGTAATTTAATGTAAGTTTAATAAAAAGTTATATAAAAAATTATATAAAAGGTTATATAAATGGTTTAAAAGGATTTAAATAAATAATAAAACAAATGGTTTAAAAAATGGTATAAAAGGCGGTTTATGAGGTGGTTTAAATTTATATAAAAATATTTATATAATAATAATATATTAATTTAAATAATTAATAACGATAATTTAAAAGCCGGGGAAAAAAAAGCGTAAAAAAAGGAGGTAATAAAAGATAAAAAATGTAATAACATTTAATTATTATTATTTTTAAAATATATTAATAAAATAATAAAATAAAGTTTTAATTATAAAATTAATATATAAAGATTTTTTAAAAAAAACCATTTCATGGTTTTTTTTCTTTTAATTTTTTATTTTAAATATTTTTATTAATATATATAAAATATATAATCCGTTATTATTTAAGTTTTATCCCGATTTAAAATTTATTTATTATAATAAAAAAAAAGAAGTTTTTTAATAATATATTTTTTATATATTTTTTTATTAATATAATGTTTTATTTAATTTTTATTATTTTAAAACATATATTTTATTATAAATATAATAATTATTATATTAAAAGTTTACTTTAAATTAAATAATAAATATAAATTACCACCATGTTAAATAATTTTTTAATTTTATTATATATTTATTAATATTATTAAATTTTATTAATATTTATTTTTAACGATTAAATTTAATAAATAATTTTATATTATATTTTCAAATTTTACATATATTAAACTTATTACGTTATTATTATAATGTTAAGTTATAAAAGATTTGCTTTTAAAAGAAATTTAAGTGACCTTTTTTAAAAAAAAGTGCGATTTTTAAAAAAAAACATTATGTAAATTTTAAAAGAAAATGAAACAAACGGTGATAATAATATATTTATTTATATAAACCGTATTTAAATAATTATTAAAGTTTATGTATTAAATTTTATATTAAAATTATTTAATAACGTTAATAATTTAATTTAAATTTTTAATTTATTAAACTTTTTTTTAAATTTTTTTAATATTAAAAATATTAACGGATTTATTAAAAAAACTATTAATCATTTCGTTTTTTTTTATTTAATAAACCTTTTCATTTATAAAATTCTTTATATACATTACATTTTTATATTTGTGAAGGATTTTATAAAAGTATATTATATAATTATAACTTTAATTAATGGGGAATATAACGTTAAATGTTATTATAAATAAATAAATAATATATAAAATTATAAGCTTTTTATTAATGTTAAATTTATAATTTAATTAATGTATAATTTGAATTTTTTACTTATAAATGAAAGGTAAATAAATGTTAATAAATGAAGTAAAATAATTTAAAAATTTTAAATTAAACTTAAAAAAGCTTTTAAATTATAAAAAAATAATAAAAATATTTAATAAAAACGTTAATTTTAAAAAATTAAAATTAATTTTAAAAGCTCATTATATTACGTATTACACCTTTTTATGTTTTAATTAATTAAAATATTAATTAACTTTTAAATTTATTTTATTTACATTAATAATATAAGAATTTTAATTAAATGTATTCTTTTATAAATTATTACATTTATTAATAAAATGGTACGTTAATTTTTAAATTTCAAAATAAAAAAAATTATTATTAATAATAATATAAATAACTTAAATTTTAATTTTAATTATTAAATAATTTTTATTCTTTTTATTATATTTAAAAGAATTATTATACGGTGTTTTCATTTTAAAAGTTTTATTAATGGAAATATAATATTAATAAATAATAATTAAAGAAATTTAAATAAATTCCGATAAAATTTTATAAATTTATTTATTAAGTGTAACGGCGCTTAATTGTTATTATTTTTAAAGTATATTAACGGAGCGGTTAATTAATGTCTTGGTTATAAAGTTAATATATAAAAATCTTTTAAAAGAAATTATTTTATAACTTTTTTTTTTAATTTTTTACTTTAAATATTTTTATTAATAAAGTACGTGGTTTTACCATTGCATAAACTTTGTTTTAATTAAAAATTTGCTTATTATAATATAATATTTAAAGTCATTTATTCGTTTTATTTTTTTAATTTAAAAGCTTATTTTTAAAATTCCCTTTTTTTTTAAATATGTAAACGTTTACGTACCGATTTAATTTTTTTTAAGTTATAATATGTTTAAAGCTTTATTTTTAATTTATATTTAATTTTTAAAAGCTTTTGTTTTTTTAAACGAAATTCCTTATATTAATGGTTATAAAACTTTACTTTTACTTGCGATAAAATACCTTTTAACATTATTTATTTTATTATTAATTAATGATAACATTTAAATTATTAAATAAAAGCCTTAATAAAAATGTTAAATTATTTATTAATTAAATTAATTAATTAAAACTTACCTTTATTCTTTTAATTATATAACTTTAAATTAATGAGTTTTTATTTATAATTAAAGAAAAGTTTTTAACTTTAAAAGAAGCGTTAAAATTTTTAATGGTTCGAAGAATTATTCGATTAATTATTTAATAACGGGATTAGAAGCTTATTTTTCCCCTTAAAAGGAAAAAGAAAAAGAAAACTTTATTTATTAATAAATTTTTTAATTAAAACGAACGTGTTTTTTAACCGGATTTACGATGAAGTTTTATTATTTTACCTTTAAGGTTTAATATAATAAAAGTAAATTTATTTTAAATCGTATTATCCGTTATTTTAAATAAATTAATAATATTAAAAAACCGATCACGGATCGTTTTTTTTTTTCTTATTTTTTTTACTTTCTTTTTTTTCTTTGCTCCTTTTACTCCCCTTTGCGCCTTTTATTTTTTCACTTTAATTTGTGCGTTGTAAAATTTGGTTATTTTTTTAATGGAATAAAATGACGAGCTTAAAGAATTAGATAACCTTCGGCGTATTTTCGGAGTATAATTAATAATCTTATTTTTATTTTCGTTAAAAATTTATATTAAAAACTTGCGTTTTTTATTAAATGGATTAAATTTTACGTTTAAAAAATAAAAAGTAAATATAAGGAATAAGCTCCAAGTTAATTAATGGGAATTTTTTAAAGAATATATTTAATTCATGTGGTTTTATTTATTTATTAAAAGCGAAATTAAATCGATTTTTTAACCTTTCTTTATTAAAAATAATATTAATTAATATATTAAGGTTAAATAAATATATAACTTATTAAAATTATTATATAATAATTTTAACGCTAAGGTTTAAATTAAAGATGATTTTTATAAGTTTAATATATAATTAAACGAATAATTCTTTAAGTTTTACATGTTTTTTATATCGTTAATAAATAAAAAAAAAATCTTAATATTTAAATAAAAAAAAGAATTAAACCGTTAATTAACCACCGATTTTTACATTTAAACATTTTATTATTATTTAAATAAAAAAATAAAGTTTATTAAATTTAAAAACCTTTATTTAACATTGGTTTAATAACACGTTAAAGTTATTTAAAAAAAAATTAACTTTATAATTTCTTAACTTTAACTTAAGGTTAAGGCTACTTTTAACATTATAAAAATAACTTTTATTAATTTTAATATTTTTCATTTAATTACAAAAATCATAACCCGGGTACGTACGAAAAAACCTTTTTAAATTCTTTTAATTCTTTATTAATGTAACGTTTTCGCAACGTTTAATATAAATTTAATTTATTATTTTTATAAGTAAAAAGGCCATTTTTTTAATAATTGCTTAACATATAACATGAAAATTAAAACGATAACCATTATTTTAAAAAAAGAAATAACGGAATATAATAAAAATAATGTCGATTTAAAGTCGGGAGAAAATAACGTTTAAATAAAACCTTTAATTTAAGTTCCTTTTTATATATTTATTTATTAACATTTACTTTTATTAATTTTAATTTTCTTAATCTTATAATAAAAAGACTATAATTTATAATTAATATATTAATTTATTTACAAAGTATAAGCGTAATAATAATAATATAAACATTAATAAATACCGGAACATAAATATATATAATCGTTAATTAATAAAACGCGCATTTAATAATAAATGTATAAAACCTTTTTATTATTTAATTTAATTAATTTATTATAATTAAAGATTTTAACGAATAAACCATTAATTAAATTAATAAGGTAATTTATATTAACATTTAAATGTAAAATAAAAGTTTTTATAACGTATTTATTTTTTTAATAAACTTAAAAAACCGTTTTTAATTTTAAGTAATATTAAAGTTTAAATTTTTAATAAAATACGATATTATGTTAAATAACCGGCATTAATAATTAATTTTCTTTAAATTATTATTTTCCTGCCATCGTTACACTTTTAATATTACGTTGAAATTTTTTATTTTTTAAAGAAATATAAATAAAATTATATAAAAGGATATAAAACGTTATAATCGCCTTTAATTTCGTATCCCGAAAAAAAGGTAAATTATTATAACGTTTATATATTTTATAATAAATCTTATAATTAAAATAAACCGATAATTTTTTATTATTATTTCGCTTTTTTTTTTTAATTTTCCATTAAGTTTTCGGTGCATTTTATATTATTATTTATTATAAACGTTTATTTAATTTTAAGCTTAACGTTTATTAAAAGGATATTACGTTTTTAACGAAGTTTTAACGTAATTTATAAGCTATTAAATGTTTTTACTTTATTATACTAAGAATTTAATTTAATTTTTAAAAAAAAATTATAATAAAAAAACGATTTTATTCGGGAATAAATTATAAAAAAGTTTTTCCTTTATTTATATAATTTAACCGAAGTGTTTTTAAAAAAAAACAACGATTCGTTATCGCTTTATTAACCTTTTAATTATAAAATAAATTTAAAAAAAAGCGTTAACTTTATTAAATTATACCTCCTTTATAATATGAATACAAAGCATTTATAAGCTTTAAAAAAATATTTATTAAATTATTTACGTAAAAAATAAATCGTATTTAATGCGGTTAAATATAAATCTTTTATTTTTTTTATAAAAAAGTTAAAAAATGGCTTAAGGTTTTATATCGATTACCAAGAATTAAACACCTACATTAAAAAGGATTATTATTTTTTTTTTTAATTAATAAAACGTTAAAAAGGATTTTTAAAATTAAGGTTTTTATAAAGCTCGATATTTATTAAACTTTTTATTACATTAAAATGGATTTTACTTTAAAAGATTTTATTACTTTTTAAACCCGTTTCAAATCGTATAAATATCGCGTACTTTCCTTTAAATTAAATAATAAATTTAATGCATTTTAAAAATATATTAATTAAGCTTTTTTTTCGTTTTTTAACGACTTTTGCACGGCGTATATAAATGATATTTTAATTTATTTAAAAGATTTACTTTTTTACGAATATTACGTACGATAAGTGTTAAAGCGTTTACGTTTTATTAATTTATAAATTAATATTTAAAAAAACAAGTTTTTGGTTACGAAAATTAAATTCTTAAGGTTTATTATTTTTATTTCCGGCGTGGTTATTAATTAAGGTAAAATTAAAACGATTTAAGATTAAAAAATACCTTCCCGGGTTTAAAAATTTTAATTGTTTTTAAACTTTTATAATTTTTATTAATAATTTATATTAAAGTATAATTAAATTATAAAATCTTTACATTTTTTTATTATTACTTTATATTAAATTTAAACTAACGAACATATTAAAACGTTTAAAACGTTAAAAATAATCTTAACCATTTCTTTAATTTTAAAACATTTTTATAAAAGTTAAAAAGTTAAATTAAAAACCAACGTTTTTAACGGGGTAATTTTTAAAGTTTTTTTATAATTAAACGAATTAAGGGATTAATATTTAATGGCTTTTTTTTTCAAAATAATGATCCTTTTAAAATATAATTATTTTATTTATAATAAAAAGTTTTTTATTATTATAATAATAACGAAACTTTAAAAATATATGCTCGTTTTATTAAATAATAAATTCGATATATTTATAAATTATTAAACGTTATAATATTTTATTATTAAAAAAACGTTAAACTTTTATTAAGTTAATTAAAATAAACATTTATTTTAATTTAATTACAAATTATATTATCATTTAAAAAAGGAAAATGTGGTAATTAACGTTTTATTTTAAAAAACGGTTAACTTAGCCATTTAAAAAATAATTAAAAAATATAATTAATTCGTTATTTTATTACCTTTTTTAATATTTTATAATGGAATAAATCCCTTATAACTTTTAATTAATGAACTTTTAACGAATTTATTATTTTTTAACCTTTAATATATTTTAATTACGGTAAAGGTTTTTAAAGAAAAATTATTTTAAGGTATTAAGTTAATTAACGTTATTTTAATAATTAATTAAAATGTTATTAAATTAAAAGTATAACGTGAATGGGTTAAAAAAAGAAAAAACGGGTACGTTTTATAAAATAAATTATTATTTTTAAAAAAAAAGTTAATAATTTTAAATAATAAAAAACTTTATATTAAATTATGTAATAAATTTTATCGTTTTTTAAGTCGAATGTATTTAAATTAAAATAAAATATATGTAATAATGTTAAAAAGGTATTTATAATTTAATATAAAAGTGTTTATAAATTATTATTACGTTTATTATAAGCAATGCCGGAAAAGTTAAAACCTTAAAATTAAATTAATAAGTTTATTTTAATTATTTTTTATTAGCGAATAAATATAATAATATATTTTAATAAATTTTAAATTTATACTTTTTAATTACGAAAAGTTTAATTTAATTTTAATGATTATTAATCGGTTAAATAAAAAACTTTTCTCGTTGCTTATACATAAAATTTATACCGTTATGTAATTCGTAAACTTATATTATAAGTATATTTAACGTATTTATAAAACTTTTAAAACGATTATATTTAATAAAAATCTTTAATTCGTAGCTGCTTTTTTGGACGAGTTAATTAAATTCACCGGGGTGAATTTTCGTAAATCAATAACGGAGCATTTATAATTTAACGGTTAAATAAAGATTTTTAATTAATTTATTTAAATGAAATTACGATTTTTTATAAATTATTTTTAAAATAATTAATTGGAAATATTATTTTATTTAAATTTTACGTACGTTATTTAATTACATTTAAATATAAAGCTTTTTTTCGTAAAAATAAAAATAAAATTTATCTTAAAAATAATTTTTAATTAATAAGCTTACATTTATAAATTTAAGATTTTTTAAAAAAAACTTAATTATATTATTATTTAATCGTTAATAAAATGTCGAGCTTTTATTATATAATAGGTTTATAAAAACCTTTTATTAATATAAAATCATTAAAACGAATAAATTAATAAAAAGAAATAATTAATAAATTAAATAATGGGTAATTAAATATATATTTATAAAGGTAATTAATAAATAAATCGCTTTTACGACGGCTTAAATTATTTAATGGTAAGTTTTTTTAAAGTATTAACGGAGCTTTATTATAACGCTTTCGAAATTAATCTACCCTTAAATATAAAAATTTATTAAATTTTAAACGTAAATTAATTAATTAAAACTTTAAATAACTTAATTTTAAAATAAATAACAAATTTTTTACTTTTAATGGAAATTAACGAAAAATAAAAATACGAAGTATTTAAAATATTAAGCTTTAAGTTCTTTAAAAGAAAGCTTTAATACAAAATAAATTAAATAAATTATAACCTTAATTTAATATAATACCCCTTTAAAGACTTTTTTAACGCGTTAATTAAAATAAAGGATTTTTATAATTTATATTTTAAAGCCGTTAATTTTTTAATTAAACTTTAATAATAAATTAAAGCCGCCATAAAAAATAAAATATTAAAAGTAATGGATAAAAACGATTTATTTATTATAAAAAAAAAGAAATTAAAGAAATAAACCATAAACGTATTAATAAATAATTTATTTTTTTTATAAACCAAATCTTTTTTTAAAAAAAAAGGTTATATAATAACGCTTAATTACCGTTACTTTTAAAGTATATTAACGAAGTAATTAATTAATGTTTTAATTATAAAGTTAATATATAAAAACTTTTTAAAAAAAACTATTTCGTAGTTTTTTTTTTTTTAATTTTTCATTTTAAATATTTTCGTTAATAAAATACATGGTCCCGCCGTTACATAAGCTTTATTTTAATTAAAGACTTGCTTATTATAACATTAAATTAAATTAATAAAAAAAATAATCGCAAAAAAAACACGAATAATTAAAAAGCATAATTTATTAATTTATACATGGATTATTACATTTTTTTATAAATTAAAAAAAAATAATAATAAATAAAAATAAAAAATAATAAACAATTTTTAAAAAGCTTTATATTATTAAAAAATTCTTTTTTTAAACATTATTTATTATTTAAATTATTTATTTAAATTATTTATTTAAGTTATTTCTTAAATTATTTTTATAATTATTTTTTTAAATAAAATTATTATATAAATAAAAGTATTAAATATTTTAAATATATATTTTTTTTATTAATTTATTTACTTTAATATTTTTATATTAATAAAAAGTTTTCACGAGTTAATTATATAACGAAAATTTAACATTTCATTAATAATTAAATAACGGTGCGGTTAAACTTTTTTTAAAAAATTTTATATTTACGAATATAAATTTATTAATTAAAAATTATTTTTAATTTAATTCTTTTTTCCATTTAAATACCGGAATACCTTTTTCGTTTATTAATTATATAAAAGCGCGTAAAATTTAAAAAATTATTTATTAAATTATATATTAAATTTATAAAAATCATTTTTAACTTAAATTTTAATATTAAGGTTATTATATAATAACTTTAATAAATTATATATTTTTTTAATCTTAATATATTAATTAATATTATTTTTAATAAAAAAAAGTTATAAAATTAATTTTATTTAATTTTTAATAAATAAATAAAGCTATATAAATTAAATATATTCTTTAAAAAAATCCCATTAATTAACTTAAAATTTATTTATTATATTTATTTTTTATTTTTTAAATATAAAATTTAAGCCATCCGTTAAAAGATGTGGGTCCTTAATTTAAATTTTTAATAAAAATAAAAATAAGATTTTTAATTATATTTTAAATATATTTTAAAGGTTATTTAATTTTTACCGTTCCATTAATATATTTTAAAAGTAATAATAATTAAATTAAACATTATTATAATATTTTAATATAATTATTATTTTTAAGTTTTAATTTTTTATAAAAAAGGTGAAAAATTAATATAAAATTTAAACGTAAATTTAATTATATAATTATAAATTATATTTAACCATGTAATCGTAATAATAATCCGTTTTAATTACGTGATTACACTTTTAATAATAACTTCGTTTTATTATTTTATTTTCATTTTTTATTTTTATTTATTTAATTTTTTATTTTTGTTTATTTAAATTTATAACACATTTTTACATGATTCGGTATATTTACATAATTTTTAATTTTAATTTAAAATTTTATTTCGTTTCAATTTTTTAATTTATTTTCATCTTTTAATATAATACATTAAAATTATTTTTACATTTATTATAATAAGTTTAATAATTAATATTAATTAATTAAATTTTCCTAATATTTTTAATATTAATATTAAACCATATATTATATTTATTAAAAAAATTATATTTAATGTTATAATAATTAAAACATTAAAAGAAATTAAGAAATTAAAATAATATATAAAAACATTACTTTTTAACATTTTTAAGATTATATATTAAATTTATGTTTTCTTTTTAAGGATTAATTTTAATATGCTTTTTTTATTAATAATTTTAAAGTTTTTTTTCGCATTTATTGTTTTTTTATTTTTTATTATAATGTTTAATAAATAAACCTTTGATTTTTTAATTAAAAACAAAAAAAAAATAAATAACCTTTTAATAAAAAGTGTATTAACAACGTATTATGTGGTTAAAAGTATATATAAAAATATTATTTTTTTAAAATATTTAATTATTTTAACGGTAATTTTTTTATTTAAAAAGTTAACATAAAACTTATTATAATATAATACATAATTTCGAAACTTAAGGAAGTAATTTAATAAATAATGATTATGTAATTTAATTTTAATTTTACTTTAAATAATGGGAATATATAAATTATATAATGGAAGGTATAAAGTTTATAAAAATGAAAAAAAGCTTTAAAACATTTATATCGTTTTTTTATAAGGTTTAAAATAAAACTTTTTAAATGTTTACATTAATTATTATTATAATAATAAAATTAACTTTTATTTTTTATAAAAAGGTTAATATAATAATAATTTAATAATGTATTAAAAATTAACATTTATTTATTTTTTCTTTTTAAAATAAAGCGTTTAATAACGAATATTAACTTAATTAATACATTATTTTTAATACTTTTATAATATAAATTTCTTATTAATGTACATTATTATAATAAATATTTCAAATATAAAATGAAAAAAAACATGTTAATTTTATAATATATTTAACTTTTAATTTATAATATATTTAAAAATAATATTTAAAATATTAAAATTAAAACTTTATTTTTAATCTAATAATTCTTTATTTTTTTAATAAATAAAAAATTATTATTTTTTATAAAAAAAGCCTTTTAACTTTTATTTTTAATTATAAACATTTTTAAAACCTTTTTATTAATAATTAAATCTTTATTAACGATAACATTAATAAAAAATCTTATGCTTTTATAACTCATTATGTTTAAAATTATTAAATAAACTTAATCCGTTTAACGTTTTTTTTTAAAAATTAACGTTTCTTTAAAAATTAACATTTTAAAACATTTTTATGTTTTTTTACCCCTTTATTATTAAAGCCATAATCTTTGAAATTAATTAAAGAAATAATGATTATTTTATTAATATTAATTAAAGTAAAATTAATAAATAACTTGGTATTATTAATAATTAATTATAATAAATTATTTATTTAAGTATAATTAAATACGTTTTTAATGATTTCGATAATAACATTTATTATAATAATGTTATTATTATTATTAAACTTTAAAATAATTAAATTATATTATTATTATTATAAACTTAACACGCTTATAAAGTCGGACGGACTTGAAAATCCATTTTATTTATTCTTTATACTTTGCCCACTTTATTTTTTTAATTTAAAACGCTTTAATTTTAATTAAAACGTTTATGTGGGGGGAAAGTTTATAATAATAATATTTATAATTATTAAAGCTTAATTTTAATCGATTAATTATAAATTCATTATTAAAATTACAAGAAAAATAAATAACTTTTTAATAAAAGTTTTTTTTTTATATTTTATTTTAATAATAAACTCCTTTTTTAATTATTTTATTATTATATTTATATAATAAACCATTTATTTAATTATTATATTCACTTTTTTATTTTTTATTACTTAAATATATTTTCATTTTATAAATTTATTGAAAAATATAAACACATAAAATGTTAAAGTGTTTTTACATAAAAAAGTTAACCATATTATTTCTTTTCATCGAAAATAAAATTAAATTTTAACGAAAACTTTTTATTTAAATATAAGTTAAACATTATTAAACATTAAATTAATTATTTTAAAAATATTATAAATACATTTTATAAAAATATAAAATATAATTTTATTTTAAATTATTTTTTTAATAATTTAATATATAATTAATAAATTAATTCTTATTAATAATTTATAATTAAAATTATATTATTTGGGATAATTTACATTTTAATTATTTTATTTAAAATCATTATAATAATTTTTTATATTAAATTATCGTTTAATGGCTTGCTATCGTTTATTCGAATTAATTAAATATTTAAATCATTATTTAAAAAAATTATCGTTTTTTTAAATAAAATTTATTACCTTAAATTTTGGTTAAATATATAAGTTATTATAATTAATTTTATATTATAAAAAAAGATGTTTAATTAAAGTTAATTAAAGGAATTTTTTAAAATAATAATTCCCATTAAAAGCATTAAGGTAATAAATTTAAACTTAATAAATTAATTTTCATATTTAAAAATTAAAACATTTTTTATTATATTAATAAAAGTTACCATAAAATTAAAAAAAGCTTAATTATAATTAAAATAAGAAAAAATAAAAAAGGTTTATAATAAATGTCACGGCGAGCAAGTTTTAAATTAAGACAAAGCTTATGTAACGGCGGGATTATGTATTTTATTAATAAAAATATTTAAAATAAGGAGTTAAAAAAAAGAAAATTACGAAGTGGTTTTTTTTAAAAGATTTTTATATATTAACTTTGTAACCGGGATATTAATTAATTATTTTATTAATATATTTTAAAAATAATAATAATTAAGCATTATTATATAACCCCCCTTTTTGGAAAAAGATTTAATTTATGGGAAAAGTAAGTTATTTATTAATGCGTTTATAATTTATTTTTTTAATTTTTTTTTTTTTTACGGTGGGTAAATTATTTTTATTTATTATTTTTAATATTTTGTTTTTTATAATAACCTTGATTTATTATTAAAGTTTAATTAAGGAATTAATAACCTTAAGGTGTAAGTCATGGAAATCTTTTATTTTAATTAACGCGTTAAGAAAATCCTTAAAAAGGTATTATGTTAAATTAAGGTCGTAACTTATTTAATTTATTTTATATTAAAGCTTTTTTTTAAAAAGCTTAAAACTTAATATTTTAAATATTTTATACTTTTATTTTTTATTAATTTTTATTAAAAGTGAAAAATTTGTTATTTATTTTAAAATTAAGTTATTTAAGGCTTTAATTAATTGGTTTGCGTTTAAAATTTAATGGATTTTTATATTTAAAAATAAGTTGATTTTAAAAGCGTTGCGATGGGGCTTTATTAATACTTTAAAAGGATTTATTATTAAATAATTTAAGTTATTATAAAGGTGATTTATTTATTAATTACCTTTGCGGATATATATTTAATCGTTTATTATTTAATTTATCGGCCGTTTTTTTTTATTAATTTATTTGCTTTAATAATCTTATATTAATAAAAGGTTTTCGCGGGTTTATTATATAACGGAAGTTTAACGTTTTATTAATAATTAAGCAATGGTGTGGTTAAACTTTTTTTAAGGGGTTTTGGATTTACAAGTGTAAGTTTATTAATTAAAAATTATCTTCGAAACGAATTTTATTTCCATTTTTACGGGGGAAAGCCTTGTGCTTAAGTGCGGTTAAATGGTATATATGAAATTTAAATAAAATAACATTTTTAATTAATTATTTTAAAAATAATCCATAAAAGATTATAATTTCATTTAAATGAATTAATTAAGAATTTCCGTTTAACCGTTAAATTATAAATGTTTCGTTATCGATTTACGAAAGTTTATTTTAATAAACTTAATTAACTCGTTTAAAAAAATGGTTATAAATTAAAGATTTTTATTAAATGTAATCGTTTTAAGGATTTTATAAATGCGTTAAATGTGTTTATAATATAAGTTTACGAGTTACACGGTAATATAAGTTTTATGTGTAAGTAATAAAAAAGGTTTTTTATTTAATTAATTAATAATTATTAAAATTAAATTAAACCTTTTATAATTAAAAGGCATGGATTTAAAATTTATTAAAATATGTTATTATATTTATTTATTAATGAAGAATAATTAAAGCAAGTTTATTAATTTAACTTTAAGGTTTTAACTTTTTTAATATTATTTATAATGGGCATAATAACGGTTTATAAACGTTTTTATGCCGGGTTATAAGTACCTTTTTAATATTATTACATGCATTTTATTTTAATTTAAATACGTTTAATTTAAAGGATAATGAAACTTATTATATAATTTAATATAAAGTTTTTTATTATTTAAAATTATTAACTTTTCTTTTAAAAGTAATAATTTATCCCGTAAAGTATACCCATTTTTTCCTTTTTTAACCCGTTTATATTACGCTTTTAATTTAATAATATTTCGATTAATTGTTAAAATGGCGTTAATTAACCTAATACCTTAAAGTGGTTTTTTTTTAAAAACTTCCATTATAATTAAAATGCATTAAAAGTTAAGGGATAATAAATTTATTAAAAGTTTATTAATTAAGGATTATAAGAAATTTATTTTATTATGGAATATTAAAAAAGGTAATAAAGTAATAAATTAATTATACTTTTTAATCGTTTTTTAAATGGTTAAATTAGTTGTTTTTTAAGATAAAGTGTTAATTATTACATTTTTTTTTTTTAAGTGATAATATAATTTATAATTAAATTAAAATAAATGTTTATTTTAACCGGTTTAGCGAAAGTTTAACATCCTTTTAATAATAAAATATTATAACGATTAATAATTTATAAATATATTAAATTTATTATTTAATAAAACGAATATATATTTTTAAAATTTCATCGTTATTATAATAATAAAAAACTTTTTATTATAAATAAAATAATTATATTTTAAAAGGATTATTATTTTAAAGAAAAAAGTTATTAAATGTTAATCCTTTAATTCATTTAATTATGAAAAAGCTTTAAAGATTATTTCGTTAAAGGCGTTAATTTTTAATTTAACTTTTTAATTTTTATAAAAATGCTTTAAGATTAAAAAGGTAATTAAAGTTATTTTTAACATTTCGAACGCCTTGGTGTATTCGTTGGTCCAAATTTAATGCGGAACGGCGGTAAAGAAATGTAAAGGCTTTATAATTTAATTATATTTTAATATAAATTGTTGGTAAAAATTATAAAAGCTTAAAAACGATTAAAATTTTTAAATTTAAGAAAATGTTTTTTAATTTTAAATTGCTTTAATTTTATTTTAATTAACGGTTACGTTAAAAATAAAAATAATAAACTTTAAGAACTTAATTTTTATAACCGAAAACTTATTTTTTTAAATATTAATTTATAAATTAACGGAATGTAAACGCTTTAACATTTACCGCACGTGATATTCGTAAAAAAATAAATCTTTTAAATAAATTAAAATATCATTTATATACGCCGTGTAAAAGTCATTAAAAAACGAGAAAAAGGCTTGGTTAATATACTTTTAAAATACATTAAGTTTATTATTTAACTTAAAAAAAAACACATAATATTTATACGATTTAAAATAAGTTTAAAAAATGGTAAAGTTTTTTAAAGTAAAATCCATTTTAATATAATAAAAAACTTAACAAATATCGAGCTTTATAAAAACCTTAACCTTAAAAATCCTTTTTAACATTTCATTAATTAAAAGGAAAAAATAATAATCCTTTTTAATGTAAACGTTTAATTCTTAATAATTAATATAAAACTTTAAGCCACCTTTTAATTTTTTCATAAAAAAAATAAAGAATTCATATTTAACCGCATTAAATATAATCCATTTTTTACGTAAATGGTCCGATAAATATTTTTTCAAAGCTTGTAAATATTCCGTATTTATATTATAAAAAAGGTGTAATTTAATAAGATTAACGCCTTTTTTCAAGTTTATTTTATAATTAAAAAGTTAATAAAACGGTAACGAATCGTTGTTTCTTTTTAAAAACATTTTAATTAAGTCGTGTAAATAAAAAGAAAGTTTTTCCATGATTTACTTTTAAGTAAAGTTATTTTTTTATTATAATTTTTCTTTAAAAGTTAAATTAAGTTTTTAATAAAATAAAATAAAAATGTTTAATAATTTATAAATTACGTTAAAGCTTCGTTAAAAACGTAATATTCCTTTAATAAACGTTAAGCTTGAAATTAAATAAACGTTTATAATAAATAATAATATAAAATACATTAAAAGCTTAATAAAAAATTAAAAAAAAAAAAAGCAAAATAATAACGGAAAATTATCGATCCATTTTAACCATGAAATTTATCATGGAATATATAAACGTTATAATGGTTTACTTTTCTTTTAAGGTATAAAATTAAAAGCGATTATAACGTTTTATATTTTTTTATATAATTTTATCTACATTTTTTTAAAAAATAAAAAGTTTTAACGTAATATTAAAAGCGTAATAATAATAAAGAAATAACGATTCGGGGAAAATTAACCATTAACGTTAATTATTTAACATAATATTATATTCCGTTAAAAATTTAAATTTTAATATTACTTAAAATTAAAAATAATCCTTTAAATTTATTAAAAAAATAAATACGTTATAAAAATTTTTACTTTACATTTAAATATTAATATAAATTACTTTATTAATTTAATTAATAATTTATCCGTTAAAGCTTTTTATTATAATCAATTAATTAAATTAAATAATAAAAAAATCTTATATATTTATTATTAAACGCGCATTTCATTAATTAACAATTATATACATTTATATTTTAATATTTATTAATATTCGCATCGTTATTATTACGTTTACGCTTCGCAAGTAAATTAACATATTAATTATAAATTATAATTTTTTTATTATAAGATTAAAAAAATTAAAATTAATAAAAATAAATATTAATAAATAAATATATAAAAAAAAACTTAAATTAAAAGCTTTATTTAAACGTTATTTTCTTTTAATTTTAAATTAATATCGTTTTTATCGTATTTCGTTATTTTTTTTTTTAAAACAATAACCATTATTTTAATTTTCACATTACACGTTAAGTAATTATTAAAGAAATGACCTTTTTACTTATAAAAATAATAAATTAAATTAATGTTAAGCGTTACGAAAACGTTGCATTAATAAAGAATTAAAAAAACTTAAAAAAGCTTTTTCGTACATGTTTAAATTATAATTTCCGTAATTAAACGAAAAATATTAAAACCGATAAAAATTATTTTCGTAACGTTAAGGATAACTTTAACCTTAAATCGGGGTTAAGAAATTACAAAGTTAATTTTTTTTTAAATAACTTCGGCGCGTTATTAAATTAACGTTAAATAAAGGTTTTTAAATTTAATAAACTTTATTTTTTTATTTAAATAATAATGAAATGTTTAAATATAAAAATTAATAATTAATTAACGGTTTAATTCTTTTTTCCATTTAAATATTAAAATTCCTTTTTCATTCGTTAATAATATAAAAAACACGTAAAACTTAAAAAATTATTCATTTAATTATATATTAAATTTATGAAAATTATTTTTAATTTAAGCTTTAATATTAAAGTTATTATATAATAATTTTAATAAATTATACACTTATTTAACTTTAATATATTAATTAATATTATTTTTAATAAAGAAAAGCCGGAAAATCGACTTAACTTCGCTTTTAATAAATAAATAAAGCCACATAAATTAAATATATTCTTTAAAAAATTCCCATTAATTAATTTAAAACTTATTCCTCATATTTATTTCCCATTTTTTAAACGTAAAATTTAAATTATTTAATAAAAAACGTAAATCTTTAATATAAATTTTTAATAAAAATAAAAATAAAATTATCGATTATATTTTAAAGGTGCGTTAAAGGTTATTCGATTTTTTAAATTCGTCATTTTATTCCATTAAAAGAACGACCGAATTTTACAACGTATAAATTAAAATAAAAAAATAAAAAACATAAAGAAAAGTAAAAAAAGTAAAAAAAAAAGAAAAAGCAAAAAAAGCAAAAAAAAAAAAAATAATCCGTAATTAATTTTTTAACGTTATTAATTTATCCAAAATAATAAATAATACGGCTTAAAATAAATTTACCTTTATTATATTAAACCTTAAAAGCGAAATAATAAAACTTCGTCGTAAATTTAATTAAAAAGCACATTCGCTTTAATTAAAAAATTTATTAATAAGTAAAACTTTTTTTTTCTTTTTCCTTTTAAAAAAAAAAGCAAGTTTCCGATCCCGTTATTAAATAATTAATTAAATAATTCTTTAAGCCGTTAAAAGTTTTAACGTTTTTTTTAAAATTAAAAACTTTTTTTTAACCGTAAATAAAAACTTATTAATTTAAAATTATATAATTAAAAGAATAAAAGTAAATTTTAATTAATTAATTTAATTAATAAATAACTTAACGTTTTTATTAAAGTTTTTATTTAACGATTTAAATACCATCGTTAATTAATAACGAAATAAATAATATTAAGAAATATTTTATCGTAAATAAAAATAAAGCTTTATAACCATTAATATAAAGAATTTCATTTAAAAAAATAAAAGCTTTTAAAAACTAAATACGAATTAAAGATAAAACTTTAAATATATCGCAACTTAAAAAAAATCAAATCAATGCGTAAACGTTTACATATTTAAGAAAAAAAGGAATTTTAAAAGCAAGCCTTTAAATTAAAAAAATAAAACGAATAAGTAATTTTAAATATTATATTATAATAAGCAAATCTTAAATTAAAATAAAACTTATATAATAATAAAACCACGTACTTTATTAACGAAAATATTTAAAATAAAAAGTTAAGAAAAAGGAAGCCACAAAGTGATTTCCTTTAAAAAATCTTTATATATTAATTTTATAACCGGGACATTAATTAACCGCTCCGTTAATATATTTTAAAAATAATAATAATTAAGCGCCGTTATAATAAAAACATTATTAATAAATATAATATTATTTTTATATTTATTTTAAAAGGTATTTTTAATTTTTAAAATATATAAATTATTAATATATTTATATTATTTTTATATACTTAAATATTTATATATTTATTTACCTTTTTTAAATAATATTTATTAATATAATATAAAAACTTTAATACTTTTATTTTTTATTAATAAAATATTTTCTTTTATAAAACTTTAACTTAAATAATAAATAATAAAATTCTTAATAAAAGAAATTAATATATATAATTTTCGTAAAAACGTAAATATATTAATCCACTTATTATCCGTATATTAATAATATTTAAAATATTTATAAATTAACATTAAAAATATAATTTTAAGCTTTTAAAATTATGAAATATGTAAACTTTTAAAACAAGTTAATCGTTAATTTATAATAAAAAATCAAATTATTAATTATTAAAACATAAACTTTTAAACATAATTTTAATAACATTAATTTTTTATATAATAATAATAAAATTTAAAATTATTCCGGAAAAAATGAACGTAATTTTTATATTAATAAATTTTTAATTATGTAACCATTGTAAGATTTTTTAAAAATAATATTAATAACATTACATATTTTAATTCATTAATTAAACATTAAAAAAATATATAACATTTTTTAATTTATTAATTAAATATTAAAAAAATATTTAACATTATAAAGTAAAAATAAATTAAATTAACATAAAAATAAAATAAAATTTAAACAAGGAATGATAATAATTAATAAAAGGATGTGATAGTAAAGTAACATAAAAAGGAACGAGATAAAAAAACAAAAATAAAAAAAAAAAAAAAAGGAAAAGAAAAAGAAAAAAAAAAAAAAAAAAAGAAAATATTAAGGAAAAATTTAAATAATTAACGGAAGGAATAAAAGTTAATAAAAAAAAAAAATTATTAAAATGTATAAATATATATAAATAAAAGGATAATAATGAATGATAAACGATTTAAATTAATAATTATATTATTATTTCCTTTTTTTTAAATTTATTAAATTCACGATGTTTTTATTTAATTTTAATTCGTTTTTTTAACGGCGTGTTATAAAATCTTTTAATTTTAATTTTAATTATAATAATATTAATATTTAATTATTTTTCATTTTTATAAATATTTAATTTATTTTTAATAATTTAAGGGAATTTTCCATTAATAATATAATTATAATAATTTTTAATAATTTAAACGTTAACATTTTATTAAATATGTTATTTATTTTTTTAATTATTATATTTTAAATATTTAATTATGAAAAGGAATAAAGAATCATAAAGTTAAAAATAATTATTAATAATATAATAATAATAATAAATAACGACTTTTAAAGTAAAATAAAATTATTTTTTACACATTTTTTTTTTAATTTCATGGGTGGTTAATATAAAGTATTATACATTTTTAACTTTTAAGTTAAAACGTAAAACTTAAATATTTTATCAATGGATTAATATCGTTTTTATTTTATTTAATTTCTTAGTTAAGATTTATTTTTTATTTTATGGCATTTATTTTTAAATTGTTTTTTAAAATAATTATAATAACTTTTTTTTTTAAATTTAATTAAAAAAAAATGTAAATTTAATTATTTAAATTGTTTTCCTTATGAAAAAAAAAGGTTAATAATAATATATAATTATTATAAAATCAACATTAATAAAAATAAGCTTTTTATTAATTATTAATTATTAATGTTTAATATTCCTTATATTTATTTATTTTTTTTCATTATTAAATAATTTTATTTGTTAAAAAAAAGATTTTTAACTTTAAATTACGCTTTTAAAATAATTATTAAATTTTCCTTAAATTTTAAAATTAATTAATTAACCAATTAATTATATTAAAAAATAATAAGTTATATTACGATTTTTATAAATAATTTATTTTCCATTATTAAAATGTTTTTTTATAAAGTTAAGGACATTTTAAGTAACATTTATATTTTATAATATTTAATTAATAAACCATAAAAAGCAAATATATTACTTTTTTTAAAAATATAAAAGTTTATAATAATAAAAGCTTTTTAATAATTTAAAAAAAATAATTATTTATACTTTAATATCCTTTTTAATAATTAATTTTAAAACGTTTAAAATAATAAAAACGACATTTTATTACCATAAATCTTTTTAAACATTACTTATATATAAAATGGAAATTAAAAAATAATTAAATAATTTATATACATTTTTTAATAAATTAATTAACCATTAACATATAAAGGTAATAAATTTTAAAACTTTTAAGATATTATTTAAATTAATAATAAAATTAATTAACATATTAATTTAAAACCAAACGAACCATTCCATAAAAAAGAATTATTAAATAATAATAACATTAATAAAAATAATTAATTATAAATAATAAAAAAAATAAAAAACGTAATATTTATTATACCATTAAAACCTTTTATATTAATTAATTTTAATTTATTTAAAAACAATATATTTAAAAAAAAAAACGTTTTAAAACATTATTAATAATTACTTTTTTTAAGTTCTTTTTTTTTAAAGTAATTAAATTAATAAAGCTTAAAAAACTTTATTTATTTAATAATTTTTTTAAGCAAAACATTAATTATAAAAAAGTAAAAAAACTTTCGAATTAACATTAAATAATATTAAGATAATGGAGTATATTATTATTATAAAATAATTATATTTAAAGATATTTTTAAATAACCGATTCATTAACATATAAAACCTTTATTACTTCGCATTTATTTTTATTAAAATTTTCCTTTATAATTAAAATAAGTTATTAATAATTAATAATAATTAAAAACATAAATAAAACGTTTATAACGAATAAAATTTTAATTTAAAAACTTAAGTTTCCATTAAATTTAAATAATATAAAAACTTCGTTATAATATATTTAATTTTTTTATTTTTAATATTTAATTAAATAATAAAAAATAATAATAGAAAAATTAATAAAGTTTAAATAAAGAAATTATTTTTCGTTTAAGTATATTAAATATTAAAATTAATAATTTAAAAATAACTTTTTTACGTTAATTAAAAGTTTAAAAAATATAAATTCATAAATAATTTAAATATATAAAATTTACTTAAAAAAATCATAATTTATAAGTGGTAATAACTTTTTTTAAATAAAAAAAAAATACATTAATGAAATATAATTAAAAGTTTAATTATTAAATATAATTTATTTATTATATAATTTATAATTAATTTAAATAATATATTTTTTTTTATTCGAATTAATATAAGCCGGCATTTATGTAATTCCATTTACTTATAAAAAATTTAATGGTAATTAAATTAAGCTTTTTTTAATAAACGATAATAAATAAATAAAAAAATAAACCAAGATTTGGTTATTATTATTATATGGTTTTATAATTATATTAAAGCTTTTTTTTAAAAAATTATTCGCATAAATACCATAAATAATACGTTTAACTTTATTAATTAATATTTTAATATAATTAAAACGAATAAATAAAATGTTTTTTATTTACATAAGTTTTTTTAATTTCATAATAATATAAACATTAAAACATTTATTAATGATATTTTAAAAAATAAACTTAAAGTGGTGGAATGTTTTTTAACGTAAATAAACGAACATTTTTAAAAAAATTTCGACGAGAAAATTTTTAAGTGGAAAGTTTATAATTATAACCATTTATAATTAAAAAAGAATTTTTAAAAAAACTTAAATTAACTTAAATTTAAATGGGAAAATAAAGTACATTTTATAATTATTATTATTTAATTTTATAAATATATTATTATTTATTATAAATATATTAATATTTAAACATCGCATAAAAAAAATTAATAAATAAAAAGAAAATACCGATTTAAATAATTATAAATTTTAAATAAAAAAACTTATTTAAACGATAAAAATATTTTATATATAAAAAAAAAATTATAAAATTATATACATTAAAATAAAGTTATAATAATAATTTTATAATATAATTATAATTTCATTATAATTTTTATAAAATCATATGTAACGGTTTTTATAAGCAATGGTAAATTTATATTATATGGGGTTAAAAATAAAATTATTTTCATTAATAAAAGAAAAAGGGAAAAATAATAACCTTTTATTTTTAAAGTTACGATATTTATATTTAAAGGTATAAATTAAATTAATTAACGTAAAAACCCCTTTTATACGTATTTTAATAATTTCCATAACCCATTTAAAATTATTAATAATTTCATTATAAAAACCCACATTTATTACGTTTATAACCATAATATAAGCTCGCATTAATTTTTACTTTAATTAACTTTTTAAGTTTTTAATTCGTAATAATATTTCTTTCTTTTATTTTTTAAAACTTATGATTACGAAAGTTTTTTTACCCACCTTATTTTTTACCCCGAATCGCTGGTAAAACGTTTTTAAGGTTTTTGTATTTTTTAATTTTTCTTAAAGTTCCCACATTAACTTTATATAACCTTTCCATTTAATTAATATTATTTTACATACGCTTTGTTTTTTACGTTTACTTTTTAATCGTAAAATTTCTTCGATAATATATTTAAAGTCTTCGTTATTTTAATTAATAAAAGGTAATAATTAAACGTTATTTTATATTTAAAATAATAATAAGTTTATAATTACCGGCTTAAATAATTCGATATAAAATCATGGTTAAATTTTTATAAATACGTTTAATTTTACCATATGAAAATTAATTACTTTAATTACTTTATATTTTATATGTAATTAAAAAAGTTTTTTTTTAAGTTATAATATTATAATATTTTTCAAGTTTAATTAAACTTTATCGTTTACTTTATATTTAAAGTTTTTTAATTAAAATTAATTTATTATACGTTCCATACGTTTTTAAATTATAATTATAATAACTTAAGCATATTTATTAACTTTTTTAATTTTAATTATGAAATTTACGGCTTATTATTTTTTAAATAATTTATTTAAAGCTTTATTAACGATTTATTCGATTAAATATACGTGGTATTTATATGTTATATAAAAAAGGTTTAATTTAACCATTATATTCCGATTATTAATCGTTATTATCGCTGTAAGTAATATTTTTAATTAATTAAATTATATATAAATTAAAAAACATCGTAAGTATATTTATATTTTTTAATTTATTTTTTCCATAAATTTATTAATTTTTAAATTAAAAATAATAAATAAATGTTATATTACTTTTATTAATTTATAAAGTTTTATTTAAAATGCGTTCGTTTAATTATTCCTTCGATTTAATATTACCGCCGTAAAAAAGCCGTAATATTTAACGTGGGTATACATAAACTTTATAACACACATTTCAATTTTTATGGTATTTATTATTTTTAATAAAACCCATTTTAATAACCGGTAAATAACCACCATTAAATACCGGGGTTTTTTTTTTTTTTTTATTAATATTTTTATTATAAAATTAATGGATAACTTTAAAAAGTAATAATCGGGGATGAATAAAGATTTTAATAACTTTTTTCGTTAAATTCATTAAACGTAAATTTAACCGTAAATATTATAATTTTTATAAAACTTCCATATATTTTATTTTATAATTAATTAATAAAAAAACCTTAAAATGATTATAATAATATTATCCTTTTTTAAATGGCCCGTAATATAAAAATCGTAAACATTTTAAATTATAACCGTTTTAAAAAGCTTTTAATCCGGTATTTATATTCGTTTTTTAAACGATATAACTTTTTTATTATTTAAACCACACTTAATAATTAAAACCTTATAATCTTTAAGAATTAACGGGAAACAACGATCACTTTTATTAATAACCTTATAAATCGTTTTAAAATTTATATCTTTAATAACCTTTTAATTTTATAAAACTTATAAGTTTTCGTTATAAAAGATTCTTTTTTTAATAAATATAATTACAAGGCTTTAATTTAATATTATTTCCTTTTTTAATATTTTAATAACATTCGTTAAAAACATTTAAATATTTATTATTATCGTTTTTATTAAAAATAATTATTTTTATTTAAATAAACGTTATATATAATTTACCACCTTTTTATCCTTTTAATTTACCGGGATATTTTAACTTTATTTTAATAAAGCATCGAATCGTTTTATTTCTTTACCGGCTTAATATTTTATAATAAAATTAAATTTTAATAAAGTTTATTTTTAACGTATTTAACGTTCATTTAATTTACAAATAATCATAAAATATTCTAGGTTCTTATAATTTATAAAAATCGTAAAAAATTTAACCACCTTTTATAATTCTTTTTATTATATTTTTATTAATTTAATAATCGTTAAAAATTCTTTATTATATATTTCGTAATTACATTTAATTAATAATAATTTTATTAAATGGTAAACCATAAATTTTAACATTTTATTATAGTTAATCCTTTTATAAAAAACAAGCTTTTAAAACCCACTTTAAGTAATCCGCTTTTAAATACGTCTTTTAATTAAAGTTTTAATAAATTAAAATTAATATAATAATAAATAAATATTTTAATTTTTTAAACGCCGCATTTACTTTTTACCTTTATTTAAAAAAGGTTTTTTTTTTCGTTAAAATAATTAAAAAGGTAATTAATTTATTAAATCCTTTAATAAACGTTTTATAAAAGTTCGCGAACTTTAAAAAGTTATAAATTCTTTATATATTCGTAAATAATTCCCACCTTTTAATAATTATAATTTTATTAAAATTTACTTTAATTTTTTTTTTTATTATAATAATAAAGCTTAAATATTTAATTTCTTTTATAATAAAAAAGCATTTAAAAAAGTTTAATTTTAAATTAACGTTATTAAAACGTTTTAATATTATTTTAATTTTATTTATGTAATTTTTATAAAATTTATTTAAATAAATTATTACATTATTTACATATATTAAATAATAATCATTTAAAAAATCGGATAAAGTTTTATTAATATAACGTTAAAACATTATTAACGTTTCGCATAATTTAAAAAATATAATTAACCATTTAAAAGCTTTAAATTAAATGTAAAAAACGATTTTTTATTTATTTTTTTCTTTTATTCGTAACTTGTAAAATATAACTTTAACATTAACTTTAATTAACCATTTAATTTTATAAAAAAATTATAAAGTTTCTTTAATTAATAATAATAAATAACGGTTATATACCGAAATAACGTTAAAGGTTTTATAATTTATATAAAACCGAAAGTTATTTTTTAATTTTTTTACGAATAATATCGGTGCTTTTTTTAATAAATTATTAACTTTAATTTACCTTTTATTTAATAAGTTTATTAAGGTTTTTCGTAATATTAAGAGCTTTTTTTTTAATATACCATATAAAAGCTTTTATAAAATTTTTTTTTTTTTACTTTAATTATTTTTTTATAAATTAACTTTAATATTTAACCTTAACCTTAACGCGAGGTCCCCGCGCTCCGCGGACACAATACCCCCGAATTTTGGAATCCCGGGGTTTAGCCGGGGTTTAACCTTGGTTGAACCGGAGTTCGATTCCTCGATCTCCCATTTTACCACCTTTTTTTTCATAAATTTATCTCGCTCGCGGCAGGCGGGGCGGGGGGTGGGGGGGGGGGGGGCGGCGGCCCCCCCCACCCCCCCCCCCCCCCCGCCC
>MU405454.1:0-26978 GCA_022836615.1 Annulohypoxylon bovei var. microspora
AAGGTAAAAAAAATTATAAACGTATTTTTTATGCATAATTTATAATTATTACATTACTTTAAAAGTGAAAACGGCACCGGTAAAAGCGTTATAATTAAAATATTAATTTAAGCTTTAAAAGTTAAAAAAATTCGAAAATAAATTTAAGTTATTATAATTTTTAATAACATTAAAATTTACATTAATGGAATAATTATTTATTTTATAATAAAGTTTTTCGTTATTAAAAAAGGTAAAATAATTTTAAAAAAAATTATATTATGAAAAAACACCGATATATTAATTATTAACGAATGTAATATAATGTTTAAAAATAATTTACATGATGTCCACATTTAATTTTAATAAACCTACGGTTATTTCGATGAAAATTTTAATAAAATATTTATTATAATTTTTTGTAATAACTTTTATTAATTTAATTTTATTTAAGGTATATTATTATTATATTTAAAAAAGGTTATAAATTAAAAAAAGTATAAAAAAACGGAAAAGTTTTTCGAAGTTAAAAACGATAAATATTATTTAAAGCATTAATTTTTTTTAAAATTTATAAACGTGATAATTTTAAATTAATAAATGAAAATTATTAATTTAATTTTCGTTATTATATTTTAACGTTTAAAAAACAATTAATAAATAAATAATAATATTATTATTTTAAATATAAAATAAATATGTTTAATAAATATTATTTTAAATGAAAAAATAAAAGCAATTACATTATAAAATTTAATGCGATACGTAATTGATTTTTAAGCTATAATTACGTTAATTAAAAAAAAACATTAAAAGGCGTATATTTTCCTTTTAAATTATAAACCGAAAATCCCGGACAAGATTATTATAATTAATAAAATATATTAAATAATAAATAACTCGTTATTTAAAATTTTAATATATTTATGTTTTATAAAAAACATGTTATTAACCATTATAAAAAATAATCATTAAATGTTAAAAATGGTAAATAAAGCGGAATATACCGTATAAAGTTTTATTTTTAATTTAAATTCATTTATATATATATTAAACGATGATATTATATTAATTATTAAATTATTATTAATAATTTTCGTTTTATTTAAAATAATAATAAATATTAAATTAAACGGTTTAAATAATGGTTTTTTACCATTATTTTTAAAATGTATCACGTTATATTATAATTCATGGTTATTTATTTAAATAAATTATATATTAATACCGATATTCGTTATAACGGAATATAAAGCTTAAGGTAAAATATTATAAAAAGCATTTTTAAGTTTAATTAATTAAAAAAGTTATTAAAAAAAAATTTATAATTAAATACGTGTAATTATTTAAGGTAATTAATTTTAAAGGCTTTTATTTTTTTTTTTTAATTAATTTATATTATTAAATAAACTTTTAATTATTAAAATAAATAAAACAAAGTATTAAGCGATTAATACGTTTAAACGAAATTACGGTAAATTATTATAAATTAAATTAAAGATTTAATTAATATATGCCCCGATTTAAAAGGTTTTTATATCGTTAATTTTAAATAAAAAAAAATTAATTAATTAAAGAATTATAACGTAAATTTAAAAAATATGGTTTAATTAATTAATATGTGGTAATTTAATCTTTTTAATAAAGTTTAATTAATTAAAAACTTTAATTATATCTTTAATTAAATACATTATTTTAAAAGACCTTAACTTAATCTTTTTTAATGAAATTTAATTAATTAAAAATTTTAATTATAAATTTAATTAAGTATATTATTTTAAGGGATTTATTTTTAACCTTTAAATTAATTACCTTTTAAATTATCTTTTAAACCATCTTTTAAATTATCTTTTAAATTAATAACTTTATTTTTTAACATATATTTTAATTAATAATTTAAACAATTAATTAATTATTTATTAAATTAATTTTATAATTAATTAAAAGATTAATTTAAAAGATAAAAAAAGGATAATATATTATATAAAAGGTTAAGGTAAGGTAATGTATAAAGGTGGTAACGTATAAAGGATTAAAATAATCGAGCGTATAAATAATTAAAAAAAAGTATAAAGTTAAAGTATATAAAGCCGGGGGGGTAACATATAAAACTTAAATATATAAAAGAAAAATTAATAAAGGGGTAATATAAAATAATATATAAAGGTGGCAACATATAAAAAAGTAAAGTAACATATAAAATTAAAGCATATTAAGGTAATAATGTATAAAGGATTAAAATGATATATAAAGGTAAAGCATATAAAAAAGAAAGTGTATAAGGGGGGGGGGGGGGGGGTAACGTATAAAACCGGAACATATAAAATAAAAACCAACGGGGAATTAAAGTAAAGTAATGTATAAAGATGGTAACATATAAGGATAACAACGTAATATATAAAAAAATAAAAAACGTATAAAAGGATAAAAAACGTATAAAAAAATAAAAAACGTATAAGAAAATAAAGAATGTACGGGAAAATAAAGAATGTATAAAAGGATAAAAAACGTATAAAAGGATAAAAAACATATAAGAAAATAAAAAACGTATGGAACCAAGGCGTACGAAAAGGAACAACATACGAAGGTGGTAACATATAAAAAATTAAAGTAATTTATAAAATTAAAACATATAAAAGGGTTAAAATAAGATAATATATGGGGGGGTTAAAATAATTAAATGTATAAAATTAAGGCATATAAAAAAATAAAGTATTATATAAAAAATTAAAATAATATATAAAGTTAAAATAAACGGAAAATAATATTATATAATATATAAAAGTAATAATATATTAAGGAAAAAGCGTATAAAGTTAAAGCGTATAAAAAGGCAACGTATAAGGTAATAACATATAAAATAATAACGTATAAAAAATAAAATAATTAATATTTAATAAATAATTAATATTAATTATAAACGTAAAAAAAAATGAAATTAAAGAATTAAACCATTAATTTATAATTAAACTTTAAATTTCGAAATTAAGGTATATGTTTCCGTCCCGACGAGGACTTTATGTATATATTAATATCGCATGAAAATTAAATAAAAATATTAATAAAATAAAAAATACCGCATAATACGTTAAATGATCGTAAAAACTTTATAAATTTTTATATAAATTATATTAAAATGTTAAATCGGCGATTTATTTCGTAAAAAAGTTATAAAAATGTAAATTTTTTTTACTTAAACTTTTACAAGTATAATGAATTTTTTTAACACGTTTTAATTTAAAAAAACTTATTATTTTTTAATTAATTAATATTATAAGTTTTTTATTTTAAATAATAATATTAAATTTATATATATTATTATATGTAAATAATAAATTATTATTATATTTTTTAAATAAAATGTTATATTCGATTTACGTAATATGTTAATTATGTAAAGGATTAAAATTAAAAATAACGTACGAAGGTTTAATAAAATTAAGCTTTAATAAATAAAGTAAATAATTTAATTTATTTAATAAATTTCGAGTTTAATTTTTTATTAATAACTTCGTTTTAAAGGTTAAATATAATTAAATTATATTAAAAATAACATTAATAATATGGGTTTAAATTAATATATCGTGCTTTTTAATTTATAATGCATATTAATTATAAAATTAAATGAATTTTAAATATATATTTACTTTATTTTAAAATAAAATAATGGGAACTTTTATGTTTATTACTTATAAATATAAGGTAATTAAAATAAAAACTTAAATTTCATTTAAATTTAATTATTAATAATTTTATATAAAAAACGTTTCGTTTAAATGGTTCGATTTAATAATCATTTCATTTATAACGAAAATATCCCGTATGTTTTTAATGTAATATATGCGGTTATTATTAATATATTTATTATAAATGGTTATTTTTTAATAACGAATAACATTAAAATTCATGTAAAAACTTAGTAACAAAATAAGGAAAAAATCGTCGGAATGGGATCGGTATTAATTATAAAACGGAGTATTTTTAAATGGATCGTTAAAAGGGAACTTTTTCGGATTTATTTTATATGGGTTTATTTTATTATTATTAATTTTATTATTATACGGTAAATTTAAAAGTAATAAAACAATAAAATTAAAAATTATATAAATATTTATAAAAATAATTAATAATGAAAAACTTAAAAATAATGGTCGACGTAATTTATTTATAATTTTATAATTTTAAATTTAAAGCTTTAAATTAAAAATTAATTAAATTAAATGTAAAATATGCGATGTGTGGAATTATATATGAAAATAAAGTTTTATATTAACTTTTTTAATTAAAAATAAACGTTATTAATTATATTAAAATTAATATTATATATTAATGAAACCTTTAATATAAACCATATATTAAAATTATCGATTTTTAAAAAAAGATTTAAAAATAATTTAATAAAAAAACGATAAAATCACTTTGTTTTAATTAAAATCATTTTAATACATTAAATGTATAAAAATTATTATTACATATAAAATATAACGTTTTATATTTAAACCTTTAAATTTTTCTTTTTTTAACGATTAATTATATTTTAAACCTTTATGATTTATATTTTATATCGGTAACGTATTTATTTATTAACCTTTTTTATTATAATTATAATGGTTATATAATGCTTTATATATAAAACTTGGATTTAAAATAAATAAATTACATTATAAATATATAATTATTTAAAATTAAACGTAATTATAATAATAACGATAATAAAAACAATAATTTTAATAAAAACGAAACTTTTAATAAAAACGAAATTTCCATTAAAAACGAAACTTTTACCGGAAACGAAACCTTTAACGGAAATGAAACTTTTAACGGAAATAAAACTTTTAATAAAAATAATAATTTTAACGGAAATAATAACGCTAACGGAAATAATAACGTTAATAAAAATAAAAATAAAAAAGTAATATTATACGAAATATATAATTTATTTATAATGTTTTTTAAAATATATTTCGTATAATTATTTAACGACCTTTTAATTTAATTTTTTTTTTATTATAAAGGTTTATTAAATTAACCCCCACCATTTTTTAATGAATTAAAGACGGCGTAACGGACGTAATTTTTATTTTTTAAATATATAATATTATTTTAAATTAACATGATAACGAAAGGAATGATATAAAATAAAGCGAATAAAAAAACGAATATAATGAAAATATAAAAATTTAAAGAAAAAGTAATAATTAATGATATATTAATTTATATTTTTTTTTATATTATAAGGAATTTTAAATATGTAATTTTAAATATAATTAAATTAAATTAATTTAATTATATTAAATTAAATTAAATGAAATGAATTAAATTAATTGAAATGAATTAAATTAAATTAAAACGAAAAAATCGAATTAAATAAAATTATTAAAATCGAATTAATTTAAAGTTATTAACTTACGATTAAATAAATTATAATAATTAATTAAATAAACGTTTTAAATAATTATATTTATTAAGTTTTTTATTAAATTATTTACATGAATTATTTTTATTAAATAAATTATTTTTAATTATTTTAATTTATTTTTTTAAAATTAAAAACCTTTTTTATATATATTAAATTAAATTTAAAGAATTATTAATTAATTAAATTTATAATATATTACCATAACGAAAATTTAAGTTTAATTAATATAAGTTTCGTTATATAATTTCATATATAAATAAAAGTATTTTTTTTAATTATTTACGATTAATGTTATAATTAAAAACATTAATTTCATTTAATTTTAACCATAATTTTAAGCCGTCGTATTATACGTAATATATTATTTTAATTCATATAAAACGAATAATTTAAAATTACATTTAAAAGTTTTTTTAATAAATTAAATTATAATTTCTTAAATTTAAAATACGTTATATTTTAAAACTTTAAAATTAAATTATTTTATACATGTAATTATAATTTAATTAAATTATAACCCATGTATTCGATTATATAAATAAATTATTAACTTTTAATTAAATTTTTTTTATTAAATAAATAAAATAAAATATATTAAAATTATATAAAAATAATTTTTAAAAGCTTTTTTAAAATATAAGTTTTTTTTAATTAAATTTATATTTATATAAAAGTAATTTAATGTTACTTTTAATTACGTAATTACCTTAAGTAATTTTAATAACTTTATACACGAAAATTAAAAAGTTTTAATTAAATAAACGTTTTAAATAATTAATTTTTCATTGCCATTTAATTGGTCCGTGCGCGAAAGCTAGTTTTTAATAAATTTTTCGTTTTTAAAAAATTGAATTTTATCGAAAACCCATTGCTCGCGAACGGACCACCTCGAAAATTAAAATTTATTATTTAATTAATTAAAACGTTTAAAATTAACCCATTTATGAAACGATGCATTTAATTAATCGTCGTGGATTTAACGGCTTTTTAAGAAATAACGGGGTTTACGAATTTTTAACGCCGGAAATACGGAATTACCGCGATAAAAGATTTTTAATAAAAACCATGGAAAAAAAAATTACATTAAAGTTTTTCCCGTTTAATTATTTTCGTTAAATTTAAGCATTATTTTAACGAATTTAAACCAATGGGTTTATTTTTTATTTATATTTTTTTAACCACGGTAATTTTAATTAATTAAAACGTAAAATTTAATAAAATATAAAAAACATTTTATTAATTTAAAAGCATATATTAATAATAAAAGGGATTTATTAATTAAAGGGAACTTTGTGGCTTTATGTGGCTTTATGTAACTTATGCCATATAAGGTTACACTTAACATGGGTTTAAAAATAAACAATTTATACGTTTTATATAACCATAAAATCGTAATATATCACACGGTATTATAACATAACGCATCGTGACTTATTGCTTTTAACATATAATGGTTTTTTTTAATTTATTAATAAAAAAAAAACTTTTTTTTTTTTAATAATTAAATGTATAAAATTTTAAATAAATAATAATTTATATATATAAATATTTATTAATTTATTTTATAATATTTATTAAATTTAATTTTATTATACGTTTTATTAATATTATTACACGTTATAAATTAATATAATTTATATTACGTTAATTTATTATTATATAATAATAATAATATAAATTATAATTAATATAAAAATTATTAAATATATAATTATTATATAATTAATTAATTTTTTAATTATAATGTTATCGCTTTTAAATAAATAATTATAATTAAATTAATTTTTTAATATTATTTAATTTTTTAAGTTTTAATTAAATTAAAAAAATATTTAAATGTAAAAGTAATAAATAATATATTAATTTTTAAGTTTAAAATTAATTAACTTTTTAATTATAATGTTATTATTTTTAAATAAACGATTATAAGTTTTTATTATTAAAAATTTTTTTATTTAAATTTAAAATATTTTTAATTTTAATTAAAATAATATTTTAAATAAATAAAAGGTTTTATATAATATATAATTAACCTTAAATTATATTTTAAAATTTTTTTTATATATTATTATTAAATAATTTAATATTAAACTTTTAATTATATATAAAATTTCACCATTATAAAAATTATTACCATTATATGTTTTTAAATTATTTTTAAAAAAATGTTATACCCGTTTTATATATATATTTATATAAACCATATAAACATTACATTGTACCACGTAAAGCGTGGCGAATTTAATAATTCCGAAAAAAATAATTTAAAACATTAAAATAAAAAAACATATTAAAGTTTTACCCGTTTAATTACTTTCGTTAAACTCGGGTTAAATTCGGGCAATATTTTCGTTAAATTCGGGTAATATAAAAAAATTAATTTATTTTTTATTTAAATAAAACGCGGTATAATTATTTTTATATAAATTTTTATATAAATAAATATATTTTTAATTTTAAAAGTTTATATTTTAATTTATTTTTATTAATTTTAAATAAACTTTTTAATTAAAAATAATATTAAATTTATTATATAAATATCGTAAATTTCGTTTATTATATTAAACCCGGCATTTATAATATTTTCTTTTATATATAAATTTTTATATAAACGTAAATATTTTTAACGTTTATTTTAAACGTTTTTTAATTAAATTTAAAAAAATTTACACATTTATACCCATTTATATACCTTTTTTTTCTCCCATTTTTCCCACTTTAATTTTACGTTAAATTTTTTATAATTACACCATTAAATAAATTTCGAAAAAAGCTTTTTATTAACTTTAATTATATAATTTTAAAATAATTATATAAATGGTAAATTAAAATAAAAATTAATATATTTAAAAGCTTTTATTTTAATAATCCCATAATATTTTTCGTATAAACCTTTTTATTTTACATGCGATTATTTTTTAATTTAATTTACCATTAATATAATAAGTTATAAATAATATAATTTATATCATTTAAAAACACTTTTCGAATTATATATAACTTCGTAATTATTAAAAATTTAATTTTAAATTAATGAAGGAAAAAAAGGAAAAAAGGTAAAATATATAAATAAATATAAAAGAAAAGTAAATTAAATTAATTAAATTTTCGTGGGTTATTAATATTTTTAATTATATAACGATTTATATAAAATTTAAAATACTTTTTAATACATTTTATATAACGAATAAAACTTATAACATTTATATAACGGATTTAATATTATTTTTAATTAATTATAAATAACATTAAATTTATAATACCCATTAATTAAATTTGTAATATATAACCATTATAATAAAAGTTTAAATTAAATCGATATACGTTTCGTTATATAAATTTTTATATAAACGTAAATATTTTTTTTACTTTTTATTAATTTATTTCTCATTAAATTTACGTTTTAATTTAATTAATTATTATTATATTAAAATAATTTTAATTAATTAAAAAAATAATATTTTAAAATCGCTTTTAAAAAGTTATTATTATATATTTTTATTATATTTTATTTTATTTATTTAATTAAATAAATTTAATTAAAAATAAATTTAATATTTATATAATTAAGTTTTAATTTATATTTAAATTATATTTAATTATAATTTAATTAAACCACGGTTATATATATAAAATAATTTAATTTTAAAACTTTAAAATATAATATATATTAATTTTAAAAAAATATAATTTAATTCGTTAAAAAATATTTAAATATAATTATATAATATTAATTTTTTTTAAATTAAAATAATATATTAAATGTAATGTAATAACTTGAAATTATAATTAAAATTAAATTAAATTAATATTTTTAATCGTGGCGTTAATCGCGAAATAATTAAAAAAAATACTTTAATTTATATAAAAAATTATATAAAAATACGTATATCGATTAAATTTAAATTTTCGTTATAATAATATATTATAAATTTAATTAATTAATATTATTTTTAATTATATTATAATAATAAAAAATATATTTAATATAATTATATAAATTTAAAACGTAAAAGTTTTTTAATTAAATAAATTTAATTATATTATTTTAATTTTATTAATTATTAAAAAATAAATAATTAAATTATAATATATGGATTTAATATTTAAAAAATTTAAAATTAATTAAATTATATTAAAATAAAATTAATTTATTTAAATTTAAAAATATTTATAAATATAATTTAATTATTTTTTTATAAATTATTTTTTAATAAATTTTTTTTAATAATTATTTAATAACTTTTTAATTAATTATTATTTAATAATAAAAAAGTTTTATATAATATAATTAAATTTATTTAATTCGTTTAATTAAAATTAATATATTAATATTTTTTTATATTTATTATAAATTAATTAAAATAAAATAAAATTATAAAAAAATAAATAATTAAAAAACGAAATAAAATAAAATTAAAATAAAAATAAAATTATAAGGAAAAATAATATAAAGCTTTAATTAATTAAAATTAAAAAAATTAAAATAATAATTATAATAATTATAATAAATATATAATTTTAATTATAATTTTAATTATTTAAAAAATGTAACGGCGTTTAATTATTATTATTTTTAAAATATATTAACGGAACGGTTAATTAATATTTTAACCGTAAAATTAATATATAAAATTTTTTTAAAAAAAATTACTTTATGGTTTTTTTTTTAATTTTTTTTTAAATATTTTCATTAATAAAATACGTGGTCCGTTATTACATAAATTTTATTTTAATTTAAAATTTATTCGCCGTAATATAATATTTAAAATTATTTATTCGTTTTATTTCTTTAATTTAAAAGTTTACCTTTGAAATTTTTTTTTAAATATATACACGTTTATATATTAATTTAATTCCTTTTAAATTATAATACGTTTAAAATTTTATTTTTAATTTATATTTAATTTTCGAAAGCTTTTATTTTTTTAAACGAAATTTTTTATATTAATGGTTATAAAGTTTTATTTTTATTCGTAATAAAATACCTTTTAATATTATTTATTTTATTATTAATTAACGATAACATTTAAATCGTTAAATAAAAGTTTTAATAAAATGTTAAATTATTTATTAATTAAATTAATTAATTAAAATTTATTTTCATTTTTTTAATTATATAATTTCGAATTAATAAGTTTTTATTTACGATTAAAAATAAGTTTTTAATTTTAAAAAAAACGTTAAAATTTTTAATGGTTTAAAGAATTATTTAATTAATTATTTAATAATAAAATCGGAAGTTTATATTACGGGTTAAAAACTTAGAAAATTAATTAAAGTAAAAATTAATGTAAGTTTACATTATAATTATAAATACGATAAACGTAAATCTTTATAATGAAGTTATTAATAACCTTAAATGGGTTATGAAAATTATTAAAATATATATAAAAAGGGTTTCCACGTTAATTAACTTAATTTACACTTTTAAACATAAATATTATAACCTTAAAAACGAAAAATTATTTTTTTTTTTTTTTTTTATTAATAAAAATAATTTTATTTTTAACTTTATATAACATAAATTTATTATTATTTATAAAAATTATTACATATTTTTATTAATCATTTTTTAATTAATAAAAATCTTTAAAAAAACATTTATTATATTAAACGATAATTTAATATATAAATATTTCTTAAGTGATAAATAATTAAAATTTTATAACATCCATCGTTTTTTATTAATACGATTCGAACATATATAAATTCTTCGATAACTTTTTTAATAACTTTATAATTAACTTATTAAATAACTTTAATTCGTTTTATGAAATCGAAGAAATAATTTTAATTAAAGATAAATGTTTAATTTAAATTAATAAATAAAAGGATTTTTCGATATACATGGTTATATTAAATTTTTTTATTTTAAAAAATATAATATACCTTGGATTAAAAAAAAATAAATGCTTAAAAATTATATTTTTAATTTTAATTAAAAAACGATAACATTTAATATAATAACTTAACATGGGAAAATTTAATGGGTTATATAATAATAAAACTTTTATTTAAATTTTAATCGAAAAATTTAAAAATAAATAATTAATTTAAACCGTTTATTAAAACTTAATTAAAATGTGTTAAAATACTTTTTAATACTTTGGTGATTTTTTTATTAATTTCGAAAGTAAGTTAATTTTAATTAATGGGTTAAATTAAAAAGGAAAAAATAAGATTAATTATATTAATGTAAAGTTAAATAATAAGTTAAAGAATGTTTTTATAATAAAAAAATTAAATAAAAAAAATTATAATAAATGGGTGGTTAAGGTTAACGACGTAGCAATTAAAATGGAAAAAGCATCGGATTATAAAAAAAAAAACAACCATTTTACAACCATTTAATATAAAAAAGCATTTAATTAAAAAGTTATTAATTTTATTAATATAATAATTATTTAAAAATAAAAATTAAAGTTTAATAAAAATAAAAATACGGTTATAAATAAAATAAATTATATAATTTTAATTATTATAATAATTGTAATAATAAATTAAATAAATGGTTTACACCAAAATAATAATAATTTATTAAAAGCATAATAAAAGTTAAATTAAAAGTTTAAAAAACTTAAAAAAAAAGGTAAGTGTGCTCGTTATATAAAAATAAAACACCTTATAATGGTTTACCCGTTATTTTAAATTACATTTTAATTAAACCGTAATAACGAAAATGGTATATTATAAGTGGCCACCATAAAAACCCAAAATAATCGGAATGTTAAAAATGATTACAAATTATTAAAATACTCGAAAAACGAGTAATTTTTAAGTAAAATCGCGTTTAAAGGTTAATATTAAAACTTATAAATATTAAAAAAACCTTAAATAAAATGTATACCACCTTTTTTTTAATTAAAACCTTGTTAAACAAATAAAAATTTACCGATACATTTATAAATTTAAGATATTTAATATATTTAATATTTAATAAAAGATTTATACGATAAATAAAATTACCGCGTATATTTATTTAAAAAAAAGAATTAAAATTAATTAAAAATAAGGAATTTTATACAATTAATACATTTATATATGTGGAAATTAATATAAACGATAAAAAGAAACAAATATAAAATTATATTATTTTAAATTTTACGTTTTTTTTAATATTAAGAAAACCGTAAATAAAATGAAATAACGTTATTTATAAAACGAAAAAAAAATCGATTAAAATAAGTTTAAAGAAATATGATTTAATAATATATAAAAAAGGTTAAAACATTACTTAAATACCTTATAACATTAAAATAAAATGCTTATAAATTAAAAAAATTAAATATATAATAAAAAATATATTCTTAATATTTATAACTTAAAAAAAAAAATGTTAATATAAAAAAAACGATAAAAATATTTAAATTTTTAATGTTATTATATAAAATATTAATATTACATTAAAAAAAAAAAAAGGTTCATAATTAATTAAATTCGAAAAACGTTATTTAATAAATTAAAGGATTAAGTTAAAAACTTTTTAAATAATAAAGGTATAATATTACCACCATTAAAGCCAAGGTTAAACACCGAGGTTAATTTATAAAAAGATGATTAAGGTAGGGAAAAAAAGGTTTTATAAAAGCTTTTATATAACATGTTAAAAAAAAAACTTTTAATATTACGAAAAACCTTAATAAATTTATTAAATAAAAAGTAAATTAAGGTTAATAATTTATTAAGAAAAGTATCGGTATTATTTGTAAAGAAATTAAAAAGCAACTTCCGATTTTATATAAATTATAAAGCTTTTAATGTTATTTTAATATATAATTATTACCCGTTACCATTAATTAAAAAAACTTTATAATCCTTTTATAAAATTAAATAATTAATTAAAGTTAACGTTAAAGCCACATTTTATAAGTTATGGATAAAAAAAAAGGATAAATGGAAAACCGCTTTTTATATTTAATTTAAAGCTTTTAAATAATTAATTATACTTTTTAAGTTATGTAAAACGTTAACGGCGTTTTAACGTTATATTAATAAAACTTTATTTAACTTTTTAAATAATTATTATTTAACATATGTAAATAATGTGGTAATTTATTTAAATAAATTTTATAAAGATTATATAAATAAGGTTAAAACGGTGTTAAAACGCCTCGGCAACATTAATTTAAAATTAAATTTTTTTAAATGCTTTTTTACCGTAAAAAAAATTAAATATTTAAGTTTTATCGTCACGGTAAAAAAAAAAATTAAAGTAAATTTCGATAAAGTTATAATTATTAAAAGGTGGAAATTACCCACGAATGTATAAAAAGTTTATAACTTTTTAAGGTTCGCGAACTTTTATAAAACGTTCATTAAAAGATTTAATAAATTAATTACCCTTTTAATTACTTTAATGAAAAAAAAGGCCCCTTTTTTAAATAAAAGTAAAAAATAAACGTAACGTTTAAAAAATTAAAATATTTATTTATTATTATATTAATTTTAACTTATTAAAACCTTAATCGGGAAATGTACTTAAAAGTGGATTATTTAAAGTAAGTTTTAAAAACTTACCTTTTATAAAAAAATTATAATGGGATATTAAAGCTTATAATTTATTATTTAATAAAGTTATTATTAATTAAATATAATTATAAAATATATAATAAAAAACTTTTAATGATTATTAAGTTAATAAAAACATAATAAAAGGAATTATAAAAAATAATTAAACTTTTTATAATTTTTATAAATTATAAAAATTTAAAATATTTTATAATTACTTGTAAATTAAATAAACGCCAGGTATATTAAAAGCAAACTTTATTAAAATTTAATTTTATTATAAAGTATTAAGTTAATAAAGAAGTAAAACGACTTAATACTTTATTAAAATAAAGCTAAAATATCTTAATAAATTAAAAAAACGAAAAAATGGTAAATCGTATATAACGTTTATTTAAATAAAAATGGCTACCCTTAATAAAAACAATAATAATAAACATTTAAATATTTTTAACGAATATTATTAAGGTGTTAAAAAAAGGGGTAATATCGAATTAAAACCTTATAACCATATCCATTAAAAAAAGAATTTTTTATAATAAAAACCTATAAACTTTATAAGATTAAAAGGTCGTTAAAAATATGAATTTTAAAATGATTTATAAAATTATTAATAAAAATAATTATTATTTCTTATTAATTTTTAAAAATTATAAAGTTTTAATCGTTAAATATAACTTAAATAATAAAAAAGTCGTATTATTTAAGGAATAAATGTAAATATCGGATTAAAAACCTTTTAAAACGATTATAATTTAAAATATCCACGATTTTTATATTATAAACCACTTAAAAAAAATAATATTATTATAATCGCTTTAAAGTCTTTTTATTAACCAATTATAAAATAAAATATATAAAAGTTTTATAAAAATTATAATATTTATAACTAAACTTACGTTTAACGAACTTAACGAAAAAGGTTATTAAAACTTTTATTTATTTTTAATCGTTACTTTTTAAAACTATCCATTAACTTCATGATAAAAATGTCGGTAAAAAAGAAAAAAAACCCCTAATATTTAATAATGGTCACCTGTTAATTATTAAAATAAGTTTTATTAAAAGTGATAAATATTATAAAAGTTAAAACATATATTATAAAGCTTATATACACCCACGTTAAATATTATAATTTTTTTATAACGGTAATATTAAATTAAAAGAATAATTAAACGAGCGTATTTTGGATAAAACTTTATAAATTAATAAAAATGGTATAACGTTTATTTATTACTTTTAACTTAAAAATTAATAAATCCATAAAAAAAATAAATTAAAAAGTATAAATATATTTATAATATTTTTCAATTTACACATAATTTAATTAATTAAAAATACTACTTATAATAATAATAATAATTAATAATTAAAACATAATAATTAAATTAAACCTTTTTTATATAACGCATAAATATTACGTATATTTAATTAAATAAATCGTTAATAAAGCCTTAAATAAATCATTTAAAAAATAACGGGCCATAAATTTTATAATTAAAATTAAAGAAATTAATAAATACACTTAAATTACCATGGTTATAATTTAAAAACGTATGGAATGTATAATAAATTAATTTTAATTAAAAGGCTTTAAATATAAAATAAATAATAAGGTTTAATTAAATTTAAAAAATATTATAATACCATAACTTAAAAAAAAACTTTCTTAATTACACATAAAATATAAAATAATTAAAATAATCAACCTTTATATAATAAAATTAAACGTATTTACAAGAATTTAATTACGATTTTATATCGAATTATTTAAGTTAATAATTATAAACTTATTATTATTTTAAGTATAAAACGACGCTTAATTATTATTCTTTATTAACCAAAATAATAAAAACTTTAAATACATTATTAAAGAAATCTTACGATTAAAAAGTAAACGTAAAAAATAGGGCGTACGCAAAATAATATTAATTAAATAAAAAAGTTATATAAAGTTAATATAAAAGCTTTAAGAAAAATTAAAAAATATAAAAGCTTTAAAAATGTTTTATTAATAATTTAAGGTAAGAAATGGGGTGGGTAAGGAAGCCCTCGTAATTATAAGCCTTAAAAAATGAAAAAAAAAGGTATTATTACGGATTAAAAACCCGAAAAATTAATTAAAATAAAAATTAACGTAAGCTTATATTATGGTTATAAACGCGATAAACGTAAATCTTTATAATAAAATTATTAATAACTTTAAATAAGTTATGGAAATTATTAAAACATATATAAAAAAAGTTTTTACGTTAATTAATTTAATTTACATTTTTAAATATAAATATCGTAATTTTAAAAATAAAAAATTATTATTTTCTTTTTTTTTTTATTAATAAAAATAACCTTATTTTTAACCTCATATAACCCAAATTTACCGTTATTTATAAGAACCGTCATAATTTATTTTTTTTTTAAAAAAAAAGAAAAAAAAAGTTTTATTTATTAATAAATTTTTTAATTAAAATGAATGTATTTTTTAACCGGATTTATAATGAAGTTTTATTATTTTATTTTTAAAGTTTAATATAATAAAAATAAATTTATTTTAAATTATATTATTTATTATTTTAAATAAATTAATAACGTTAAAAAATTAATCGCGAATTGTTTTTTTTTTTTTTTTTTATTCTTTTTTTTTTTATTTTTTTTTTTTCCTTTTATGTTTTTTATTTTTTTACTTTAATTTATACGTTATAAAATTTAATTATCCTTTTAATGGAATAAAATAATAAGTTTAAAAAATTAAATAACTTTTAATATATTTTTAAAATATAATTAATAATTTTATTTTTATTTTTATTAAAAATTTATATTAAAGATTTATGTTTTTTATTAAATGGTTTAAATTTTACGTTTAAAAAATAAAAAATAAATATAAGGAATAAGTTTTAAATTAATTAATAAAAATTTTTTAAAAAATATATTTAATTTATATAACTTTATTTATTTATTAAAAATAAAATTAAATTAATTTTTTAATTTTTTTTTATTAAAAATAATATTAATTAATATATTAAAGTTAAATAAATGTATAATTTATTAAGGTTATTATATAATAATTTTAATGTTAAAATTTAAGTTAAAAATAACTTTTATAAATTTAATATATAATTAAATAAATAATTTTTTAAGTTTTATACGTTTTTTATATCGTTAATAAATAAAAAATTTTTTTTAATATTTAAATGGAAAAAAGAATTAAATTATTAATTAATTATTAATTTTTATATTTAAATATTTTATTATTATTTAAATAAAAAAATAAAGTTTATTAAATTTAAAAATCTTTATTTAACATTAATTTAATAATGTGTTAAAATTATTTAAAAAAAAATTAATTTAATAACTTTTTAACTTTAATTTAAAATTAAAGTTATTTTTAACATTATAAAAATAACTTTTATTAATTTTAACATTTTTTATTTAATAACGGAAATTATAATTTAAATATATATAAAAAAACCTTTTTAAATTTTTTTAATTTTTTATTAACGTAACGTTTTTATAACGTTTAACATTAATTTAATTTATTATTTTTATAAATAAAAGGGTTATTTTTTTAATAATTATTTAACGCGTAACGTAAAAACCAAAATAATGGTTATTATTTTAAAAAAAAAATTAACGGAATATAATAAAAATAATATTAATTTAAAGTTAAAAAAAAATAACGTTTAAATAAAACTTTTAATTTAAATTCTTTTTTATATATTTATTTATTAATATTTATTTTTATTAATTTTAATTTTTTTTAATTTTATAATAAAAAGATTATAATTTATAATTAATATATTAATTTATTTATAAAATATAAATATAATAATAATAATGTAAACGTTAATAAATGAGCAACACTAAATTTGCAGTGCCTATTGGCTAAATCTGCAGTACACAGCCACTGTGGCGAAGGTCCGGGCTCAATCGGTACACGTTTCGCCATACAAACCGCCATACAAACGCAAGTACTCTTTTCTCACCCCTGCCAGCCCACCCCATCAGACATACCTTCAACTTCAATCAATTACTTCTACTTCAATACCGGTTCGATTCCAAAATAAAACACATCATTTAAAAGCGCTTTCAAAGGTCTACGTCATATCCGATTTGCATGTTTTAAACCCATCTTTTACTGTGGTAAATTCAATTGAAACCTGATCACTTATCCGAGAAACCACGTTTCAGCCATACCTGGGCCACACCTATCTGACCCGCGGTCGCACCCACGCAAAGGGCCAGTTTTACAACCAGAAAAGCGAACCCTGTTTAGGAGCTATGTAATTGAAATTAGGTTCATTAGAAAGGGCTTTGGACGCAATTGTATAATACCAGCTTCTTTTGAATTGAAACAATATATCAAGGACGATGCAGCTATTTGAAGTTGTTGTTGAAATGAGGTTAAATTGGTGTTCCTGCTTGAGGCGCGCGGCCGTAAGTGGTTAGAGGGAGTACTTGAGATTGTATGGGGGATTGTATGGCGAAACGTGTACCGATTGAGCTCGGACCTTCTCTGTGGCAATGCACTGCAGATTTAGCCAATCAATACTGCAGATTTAGTGTTGCTTTAATAAATATTAAAACATAAATATATATAATTATTAATTAACGAAACGTGCGTTTAATAATAAATATATAAAACTTTTTTATTATTTAATTTAATTAATTTATTATAATAAAAAGCTTTAATAAATAAATTATTAATTAAATTAATGAAATAATTTATATTAATATTTAAATGTAAAATAAAAGTTTTTATAATGTATTTATTTTTTTAATAAACTTAAAAAATTACTTTTAATTTTAAATAATATTAAAGCTTAAATTTTTAACGAAATATAATATTATATTAAATAATTAACGTTAATAATTAATTTTTTTTAAATTATTATTTCTTTATTATTATTATGTTTTTAATATTACGTTAAAGTTTTTTATTTTTCGAAAAAAACGTAAATAAAATTATATAAAAAAATATAAAACGTTATAATCGTTTTTAATTTCGTGTTTTAAAAAAAAAAATTATAATAACGTTTATATATTTTACGATAAACCTTATAATTAAAATGGATTAATAATTTTCCGTTATTATTCCGTTTTTTTTTTAATTTTTTATTAAACTTTTAATATATCCCGTATTATTATTTATTATAAATATTTATTTAATTTTAAACTTAACGTTTATTAAAAAAATGTTATATTTTTAACGAAGTTTTAATGTAATTTATAAGTTATTAAATATTTTTATTTTATTTTATTAAAAGTTTAATTTAATTTTTAAAAAAAAGTTATAATAAAAAAATAATTTTATTTAAAAATAAATCATGGAAAGGTTTTTTTTTTATTTATACGATTTAATTAAAGTATTTTTAAAAAGAAATAATAATTTATTACCGCTTTATTAACTTTTTAATTATAAAATAAATTTAAAAAAAAGCGTTAATTTTATTAAATTATATTTTTTTTATAATATAAATATAAAACATTTATAAGTTTTAAAAAAATATTTATTAAATTATTTACGTAAAAAATGAATCGTATTTAATATAATTAAATATATCATGGCATATTCATAAATTATGGTATAAATATTATACGAGCGTAAAGTAAATTCTTTTAATTATTATAAAATAAAAGTTATTTCATTTAAAAATTATCTTATAAAAAAAAGGTTTTAAAATGAAAATTAAATAAATTATAATTGTTATATTAAATTCCCCTTTTTTTAAAAAAAAAACGAAACGTTTTTATTTTATTTTTTTTATAAATTATTTTTATTATCTTTTTTTTCCTTATTTTTTTAAGTCTTTTTTTATAATTATAATAATATTTTTAAATGTTTCGCGAAAGCTTTTCCTAATTTTTTTATTATTTTTTTAACATTTTTTAAATTTTAATAAAAATCATTAATAATTCTTTAAATTCGTTATTTTATATTTAAAATTCTTATGTAAATATTTGTTATTTTTTTAAAAAAACTTAATGTTTTTTATTTAACTTTTATTTAATTTTCTTTTATTTTTAACCTTTTTATAAGTAACTTATCTTTTCGTTTTAAAAGGAAACGTTTTTATAATTACTTAATGTTTTTTAATAAAAACCTTATTTCATTATTTTTAATATATAATATAAATTCTTTATATTAATTTTTTTTAAAAAAAAGCGTTATATAATTTATATATAATAAAACCATTTAATATAAGCCGTAATTATTAAATTATCTTAAAATATAAAATGGAATATAACCGAAACCTTTTATTATATTTTTATAAATTTATAAAACTATTAATTAATAAAAAATTATTTTATCGAACTTTAACGTGATTTTATTATTCCACTTTTCGTTTTAAGCTTCATTATATATTATAAAAACATTCTTTACATTTATCTAAGTTTTTATGTTATTTAAATGTTTATTTAATTAAATTTATATGAAATGGTGGATAATTTTTTTTAAATTTAAATTTAATGTTAAAAGGAATTTCATAATTATTTATGTTTAATATTCTTTAAAATTACTTGTTTTTAACATTAATTATTATTAATTTTTTAATAATTATTATTTCCTTTTTATTTGTATTTTAAACGTTATAAAAATATTTAATTATATAATTTTATTTAAACGATTTTTTATTTCCTTTTTTTAAAATTTTTATTTTTTATTTAATATAATAATTTTTTTTTATATAAAAATATATTATTATTAAAATGCTTTAACCATACATCCTTATTTTTTTTTCTTACTATATTCGTTTCTTATAAATAATTAATAAAGTTAAATATAAGTAAATATTTAATTAATTACTTGAAAACAAATATAAATAAATTTAATTTAATTAAATTAAAATTAATAAAAATAAATAATTATAAATGGAATAAATCTTTAAAAGAAAAGTTTAATTTAATTAATATAAAATTATTATAAATAAATAAACATTAATAAAATTTATTCCTTAAAAACAATTAATGAAATTTATTCCTTGAAAATAATTAATGGAATTTATTCCTTAAAAATAATTAATAAAATTTATTCTTTAAAAATAAATATAAATAAATTTTTTTTTTAAACATGAATATAAATGAATAAAAATTAAATGAAAGTATTATGGTTAAAATAAAACTATTTAAAAGAAAATATATTTAAAGTTATAATTAAAAGAAAATTAAAAATAAAATTATAATTAAAAAATTAAATAAAAATGTTATAATAAAAAAAATAATGTTTAAAAGAAATGAAAACGAAATTATAATTAAAAAAAACATGAAAAAAAAAAGGATCTTAAATAAATAAATGTATATTAAATAATAAATATTAATTTAAACGCCGATTAAGTTAAAAATGTTTAATTATTTTTATTTATTTTTTTATTTTATAAAATAATTATATTTATATATTAATTTTTAAAATTACTTTAATAATTCGTTTTATTTCTTCGTTTTCCTTTTATAAAATATTATTTTTTAACGTTTCATTAATTTGGTCCTTTTAAACATCCTTTTTTACTTTTAATTTTTTAAAAATTATTTTATGTTTTTAATTATATTTCCACATTAACTTTAATACATTTTCCATTAAAAGCTTTCATAAATATTATTAATTATACATTATTTCGTAATCCTTTTAATAAACCAAATACTTAAAAATATGTTTCCTTTTTACTTTATTAACCCTTTTTTTTTAAAAGTTCTTTAATTTTAAATAATTTCCATTTTTTATTATTTCCATTTATTTAAACTTATTTAAATTATAATTTTTTTCTTTAAAAAATGTTTTTTTTAAATAATTTTAAAGTTAATTATAAAACCGATATTATTTAATAAATTCGTTAATATCGAAGGAAATTTAATTTATAAATTAATTCTTTAATTTTTTTAATTATTATTAATAATTTAATTCTTTATTCCGACCATTTTTTAATAAATTTTTTAAATAAATAATATCTTTTATATAATTTTAAATATATTTTTTCATTAATATTAAATTCTTAAGGATTATATTTATTATTATATCGTATTTTATTAATTATTGCCGCGAAGTTTATTATTATTACGGTTTTTTATTAATATATATTCCTTAAGATTTTAAAATTTATCGCGTTATATGGTACTTTTAAAATTAATACCATTATGGTTAATTTAAAACTTAAAACTATTTTATTTAAAGATTTTCTTAAAATAAATGATTTTATATTATTTAAATTATATTATAAAAATAAAATTATAAAATTTTATAAAATTATTTATTATAATAAGCAGGTTTCAAATTAAAATAAAGCTTATATAACGGTAAAATTATATATTTTATTAATAAAAATATTTAAAATAAAAAGTTAAAAAAAAAAAAGTCATGAAGTGGTTTTTTTTAAAAGGTTTTTATATATTAACCTTATAACCGGGATATTAATTAACCGTTCCGTTAATATATTTTAAAAATAACGGTAATTAAACGTTATTATATAACCTCCTTTTTTAAAAAAAAATTTAATTTATAAAAAAAATAAATTATTTATTAATGTGTTTATAATTTATTCTTTTAATTTCTTTTTTTTTTATAATAAATAAATTATTTTCATCCATTATTTTTAATATTTTATTTTTTACGGTAACTTTAATCCATTATTAAAATTTAATTAAAAGGTTAATAACTTTAAAATATAAATCATAAAAATCTTTTATTTTAATTAACGTATTAAAAAAATCTTTAAAAAAGTATTATATTAAGTCGGGGTTATAATTTATTTAATCCACTTTATATTAAAACTTTCTTTTAAAAAGCTTAAAATTTAATATTTTAAATACTTTATATTTTTATTTTTTATCGATTTCCATTAAAAACAAAAAATTTATTATTTACTTTAAAATTAAGTTATTTAAGGCTTTAATTAACCGGCTCACGTTTAAAACTTAATAAATTTTCATATTTAAGGATAAGTCGATTTCGAAAACGTTACGATGAAGCTCCGTTAACACTTTGAAAAAACTTATTATTAAATAATTTAAATTATTATAAAGGTAATTTATTTATTAATTACCTTTATAAATATATACTTAATCGCCCATTATTTAATTTATCAACCATTTCTTTTTATTAACTTATTCGCTTTAGCGATTTTATGTTAATAAAAGGTTTTCGCAGGCCCATTATATAACGGAGGCTCGGCGCTTCGTTAACGATTAAACAACGGTGTAATTAAACTTTTTTTAAAGGGTCTTAAATTTATAAATGCAAGCTTATTAATTAAAGATCATTTTTAAAACGAATCTTATTTCTATTTTTACAAAAAAAAACCTTATACTCGAATGTAATTAAATGGTGTACGTAAAATTTAAGTAAAATAATATTTTTAATTAATTATTTTAAAAATAATTTATAAAAAATCGTAATTTTATTTAAATAAATTAATTAAAAATTTTTATTTAATCGTCGGATTACAAGTATTTTATTATCGATTTATAAAGGTCCACTTTAATAAACTTAATTAATTCGTTTAAAAAAATAATTATAAATTAAAGATTTTTATTAAATATAATCGTTTTAAAAGTTTTATAAATACGTTAAATATATTTATAATATAAATTTATAAATTACGCGACGGTATAAATCTTATATATAAATAACGAAAAAAATCTTTTATTTAACCGGTTAATAATTATTAAAATTAAATTAAACTTTTCGTAATTAAAAAATATAAACTTAAAATCCATTAAAATATATTACCACATTTATTCGTTAATAAAAAATAATTAAAACAAGTTTATTAATTTAATTTTAAAGTTTTAACTTTTTTAATATTATTTATAATAAACGTAATAACGGTTTATAAACGCTTTTATATTAAGTTATAAATACTTTTTTAATATTATTACATATATTTTATTTTAACTTAAATACGTTTAATTTAAAAAACGATAAAATTCATCGTATAACTTAATACGAAGTTCCTTATTATTTAAAACCATTAATTTTTCTTTTAAAAATAATAATCCATTTTAATTATAAAATTTATCGTGGAATATATAAACACCATTATAGTTTACCTTTCCTTTAAAACGCGAAATTAAAAGCGATTACAACGTTTTATATCTTTTTATATAATTTTATTCACGTTTTTTTAAAAGGTAAAAAGTTTTAACGTAATATTAAAAACGTAACGATGGTAAAAAAGTAACGATTCGGGGAAAATTAACCATTAGCGCCAATTATTTAACATGATGTTATGTTTCGTTAAAAATTTAAACTTTAATATTATTTAAAATTAAAAACGGTCCTTTAAATTTATTAAAAAAATAAATATATTATAAAAACTTTTACCTTACATTTAAATATTAATATAAATTACTTCGTTAATTTAATTAATAATTTATTCATTAAAACCTTTTATTATAATAAATTAATTAAATTAAATAATAAAAAAGTTTTATATATTTATTATTAAACGTATATTTCGTTAATTAACGATTATATACGTTTGTATTCCGGTATTTATTAACGTTCGCATCGTTATTATTACGCTTATATTTCGTAAACGAATTAATATATTAATCACGAATTATAATCCTTTTATTATAAAATTAAAAAAATTAAAATTAATAAAAATAAATATTAATAAATAAATATATAAAAAAAAATTTAAATTAAAAGTTTTATTTAAATATTATTTTCCTTTAACTTTAAATTAACATCGTTTTTATCGTGCTTTATTATTTCTTTTTTTAAAATAATAATTATTATTCCGGTTTTCGCATTACGCATTAAGTAATTATTAAAGAAATGGCTTTTTTACTTATAAAAATAATAAATTAAATTAATGTTAAACGTTACGAAAACGTTGCGTTAACGGGGAATTAAAAGAGCTTAAAAAGGTTCTTTCGTATATACTTAAGTTATAATTTCCGTTATTAAGCGAAGAATGTTAAAATTAATAAAAATTATTTTCATAACGTTAAAAGTAACCTTAATTTTAAATTAAAGTTAAAAAATTATAAAATTAACTTTCTTTTAAATAACTTCGACACGTTATTAAATTAACGTTAAATAAAAATTTTTAAACTTAATAAACTTTATTTTTTTATTTAAATAATAATAAAATGCTTAAATATAAAAATTAATAATTAACCGATAATTTAATTTTTCTTTTCATTTAAATATTAAGATTCTTTTTTCATTCGTTAACGATATAAAAAACATATAAAACTTAAAGAATTATTCGTTTAATTATATATTAAGCTTATAAAAATTATCTTTAACTTAAGCCTTGGCGTTAAAATTATTATATAATAACCTTAATAAATTATATATTTATTTAACCTTAATATATCGATTAATATTATTTTTAATAAAAAAAAATTAAAAAATTAATTTAATTTCATTTTTAATAAATAAATAAAACCATATAAATTAAATATATTCTTTAAAAAATTTCCATTAATTAATTTAAAACTTATTTTTTATATTTACCTTTTATTTTTTAAATATAAGATTTAATCCATTTAATAAAAAACGTAAATCCTTAATATAAATCTTTAATAAAAATAAAAATAAAATTACCGATTATATTTTAAAGATACGCTAAGGGTTGTCCGGTTTTTCAAGCTCGTTATTTTATTCCATTAAAGGGATAACCAGGTTTTACAACGCATAAATTAAGATAAAAAAGTAAAAGGCGTAAAAGGAAATAAAAGAAACAAAGAAAGAAAAAGGAATAAAAAAAACAAGGAAAAAGAAAATAATTTATAATTAATTTTTTAACGTTATTAATTTATTTAAAATAATAAATAATATAACTTAAAATAAATTTACTTTTATTATATTAAGCTTTAAAGATAAAATAATAAAGTTTCATCGTAAGTCCGATTAAAGGACATGTTCATTTTAATTAAAAAATTTATTAATAAATAAAACTTTTTTTTTCCCTTTTTTTTTAAAGGGAAGAACAAGCTTTTAATCCCATTATTAAGCAATTAATCGGATAATTTTTTAAGCCGTTAAAAGTTTTAACATTTTTTTTAAAATTAAAAACTCATTAACTTAAAGTTATATAATTAAAAAAATAAAGGCAGGTTTTAATTAATTAACTTAATTAATAAATAACTTAATATTTTCATTAAAACTTTTATTTAATAATTTAAATATTATCATTAATTAATAATAAAATAAATAATATTAAAAGATGTTTTATTATAAATAAAAGCAAAACCTTATAATTATTAATATAAAAAATTTCGTTTAAAAAAATAAAAGCTTTTAAAAATTAAATATAAATTAAAGATAAAGCTTTAAACGTATCGTAATTTAAAAAGAATTAAATCGATACGTAAACGCTTACATATTTAAAAAAAAAGAAAATTTTAAAAGCAAACCTTTAAATTAAAAAAATGAAACGAATAAATAACTTTAAATATTATATTATAATAAATAGGTTTTAAATCAAGATAAAGTTTATATAACGACGGAACCACGTACTTTATTAACGAGAATATTTAAAGTGAAAAGTTAAAAAAAAAAAAGTTATAAAATAATTTCCTTTAAAAGGTTTTTATATACTAGCCTTACGGTTAAAACATTAATTAACCGTTCCGTTAATATATTTTAAAAGTAATAATAATTAAGCGCCGTTACATTATTAATGATAATATATAAAATTAAATGTTTATTTTTATATTTTAATTACGTTTTTCATTTTATTCATTTATTTATAAATGTTATGTTATTAAAAAGTTTTATACGATTTTTATTTTTAAAAATATAATTTATTAAACTTTTAAAAAGAATTTTTTATTTCGATTTAAAATTATTTTTCTTAATATTTTTTAATTATATAATAATAAACATTTAAAGTATATTTTTACCCATTTTTTAATTATGTATTAAAAATTTCTTAAAATTAAAATTATTTTTTTAAAAAACTTATAAATATTTATTATTAAAACATTATAATAATTATAATTTAACATTTTTTAAAACATGTTTTTTAATGAAACTTTAAGTAATTTTATAATGAAATTTATTACCATTATATAATATAATATTAATTCGCTTTTAATAAAATATAAATAATTTAATGATTTCTTT
>MU405455.1:0-26890 GCA_022836615.1 Annulohypoxylon bovei var. microspora
AATTAAAATTAATTTATTATATGTTTTATATGTTTTTAAATTATAATTATAATAATTTAAATATATTCGTTAATTTTTTTAATTTTAATTATAAAATCTACGGTTTATTATTTTTTAAATAATTTATTTAAAACTTTATTAATGATTTATTTAATTAAATATATGTGGTATTTATACGTTATATAAAAAAAGTTTAATTTAATTATTATGTTTTAATTATTAATTATTATTATTATTATAAATAATATTTTTAATTAATTAAATTATACGTAAATTAAGAAATATTATAAATATGTTTATATTTTTTAATTTATTTTTTTTATAAATTTATTAATTTTTAAATTAAAAATAATAAATAAACGTTTTATTATTTTTATTAATTTATAAAATTTTATTTAAAATACGTTTATTTAATTATTTTTTCGGTTTAATATTATTATTATAAAAAGGTTATAATATTTAATATAAATGTATATAAATTTTATCATATACGTTTTAACTTTTATAATATTTATCGTTTTTAATAAAATTTATTTTTATAATTAATAAATAATTATTATTAAATACCGGGAAGTTTTTTTTACCGGTATTTTTATTATAAAATTAATGGATAATTTTAAAAAATAATAATTAAAAATAAATAAACGTTTTAATAACTTTTTTCGTTAAATTCGTTAAACGTAAATTTAACCGTAAATGTTATAATTTTTATAAAACTTTTATATATTTTATTTTATAATTAATTAATAAAAAAATTATAAAACGATTATAATAATATTTTTTTTAAATAATTTATAATATAAAAATTATAAATATTTTAAATTATAATTATTTTAAAAAACTTTTAATTTAATATTTACGTTCGTTTTTTAAATAATATAATTTTTTTATCGTTTAAATTATATTTAATAATCGAAACTTTATAATTTTTAAAAATTAACGGAAAATAATAATTATTTTTATTAATAATTTTATAAAAGTAATGTTAAATTCGTTATATAAATGTCGTGGGTTTCGTTCGTTATATTAAGCCCGGTATTTATAATATTTTTCCCCGCATATAAATTTTTATATAAACGTAAGTATTTTTAATGCTTACCCCGCGCACCTTTAATTAAACTTAAAAAAATCCACGCATTTATATTTATTTACATATTTTTTTTTTCTTATTTTAATCTTTTATTAAATTTCTTATAATTACACATTTAAATTTAACTTTAAACGCGTTTTCGAATAATTTTAATTACATTTTTTATAAATTATTATATATATAATAAATTAAATTAAAAGTTAATGCATTTAAAAGTTTTTATTAAATCGGTCCCGCGATACTTTTCGTATAAACTTTTTTACTTTATATGCGATTATTTTTTAACTTAATTTATTATTTATATAATAATTTTAAAAACATGAAATTAAATTTATTCGAAAATACTTTATAAGATTTATTTAATTATATAATTATAAAAAATTTAACGAAAAATTAAAATAAAAAATACGGGAAAAAAATAATATATAAATTATAATAAAAAAAAATTAATTTAATTTTCGTAAGTTTTTAATACTTTTAATTATATAACGATTTATATAAAACTTTAAATATTTTTAACATTTTTTATATAACGAACAAAACCCACGACATTTATATAACGAATTTAACATTATTTTTTTATAAATCGTTTTAAAATTTATATTTTTAATAATTTTTTAATTTTATAAAATTTATAAATTTTTATTATAAAAGATTTTTTTTAATAAATATAATTATAAAATTTTAATTTAATGTTATTTTCTTTTTTAATAATTTAATAATATTCGTTAAAAATATTTAAATGTTTATTATTAATATTTTTATTAAAAGTAATTTATTTTTATTTAAATAAACGTTATATACGGTTTATTTTAATTTTATTTTAATAAAATATTAAATCGTTTTATTTTTTTATCGGCTTAATATTTTATAATAAAATTAAATTTCGATAAAATTTATTTTTAATATATTTAATGTTTATTTAATTTATAAATAATTATAAAATATTTTAAATTTTTATAATTTATAAAAATTATAAAAAACTTAATTATTTTTTATAATTTTTTTTATTATTACGAAAAACGTAAATTTAAAATAACGTAAAAACGATTTTATTCGTATAATTATTTAAAAATAATAAAATTACGAAAATTTTTTTTTTTTTAACGTCGTAACGTTAATTAAGTTTTTTATATATAATGAAATAATAAATAATTATTTATTTTTATTATTTTACTTATTATTTTATTCGTTTAAAAAACATTATTACGTTTAAATTTTTAAATAATTAATTATATATTATTAAAAAATTAATAAATAATTAATAAAATAATTAATAATTAATTAATAAACTTTTTAAAATTTAATTAACTTTAATAAAACGCTTTTAATTAATTAAATTCATCCATTTTTTTAATTAAATACATTATTTTTTTTAATTTATTTTTTAATTATTTACGCGTTTAATAACCTTTTTAAACCACCTTTTTAATTAACCACCTTTCGGGCTTTTTTTTAAACCACTTTTTAAACCATTTTTCGAACGTAAAAATTAATTTTTTAAAAGTTAATTAATTACTTACTTTAAAAGCTTTATTTAATTATATAAAAATAAATTAATTTAAATTAAAAATCAAGTTTTTAAAACCACGTAAACCTTTAAAATTACGTAAAGTTAAAAATAAAAATAAAATTAAAATTAAAATCCGGGGGTTTAAAAAGCGGTGGGAACTTTTTATATAAAAATATTTTTTTTTATTAAAAAATTAATAAATTATTTAACCCGTTATGCCCCGAATTTATAAAAGGTTATTATTTCGAGGTTTTTAAATTAAATAATTAATATATTATTAAAAAATATAATAAAAATAAAAGTAATTTAAATATAATTAATATATATTTCGTTATATAAAACTTTATATAAATTAAAATATTTTTTAATTTACTTAAATAAATCATTTTTTATTAAAATAATTTATTAATTTTAATTAATTATTACCTTTTTAAAAAAGGATGTAATTTATTATAAAGTTTTATATTAAATTTATTTTAATAATAAAATTAAATGAAATTAATTACATTATTTTATGATCGTTAATAATTGAAATATCCGCGGTTAAATATGGTTTTTAATTTAATGAAAAAATTAAAATAATATATTACGGAAAGTCAGGTGGTCCAAGCGCGAAAGGTCACTTAATTTATAATAAAACTTGAATTTATTATTATTATTATTATTAATATATTACGAGCAAAAAGGTGGTTTAAACGTTAAAGTTATTTAATTATCGAAAAAACTTAAAATAATTATTAATAATATATTAATTTTTAAACCTTTTTTTTTAAAGGAAATTAAGTGATTTAAACGAATCGATTTTTAAACTTAAAACATTTTTACATCGATTAAAATTAAAATTTAAATAATATAATAAAATTCATTCGAAAGCCCTTGGATTATTAAATCGAATAAATTTAATTACATTATTATAAAACGTTTTATTATTAAAATATAAATACTTAAACTTCAATTAATTAAATAAATAATTAATTAAATAATTAATTTAATAATTAATTTAATAATTAATTTAATAATTAATTTAATAATTAATTTAAATGAAAAATTAATAATATAAATATTTTAAGATTTAATTTATAAAAAGTTTAATAAAGCTTTAATATTAAGTAATTAAAAAAAAAGCTTTAAATTTAACCTTTAAAATTAATAATTAATTAAATTAATATAAAATTAAAATTTTAATATATTAATTCATTTAATTAAAATTCATTTAAAAGTTTAATATAAAGTAATACATTAATATATTTAATTAAATTATAATGAAAAAATTTATAATATTAAAATTAAATTAAAATATTTAAATAATTTTTTTTTAATATTAAAAACCTTATAATTATTTAAGGTTATTTTAAATTAACTTAAATTTAATTAAAATAAAATAATAAAAATAAACGGCGGTAAAATAAGTTTATAAAAAGCGTAAAACGCTTTTTATAAACCTGTTTTATTTACCGTAAATAAAATAATTTTATGAAAAAAAAATAATAAAATAAAAGATTAAAAAATCGAACCTTAATTAAATTAAAATTAAACCTTAATTAAACTTTAAAATTTTAAAATTTGGGGGTATTATGTCCGCGGAGCGCGGGGACTTTACGTAAAATGTTTATTAAAAATTTTAATAAATTAATTATTTTTTTAATTATTTTAACGAAAAATTTTTTTTTTTTTAAATAAAAGTAAAAAATAAACGTGGCGTTTAAAAAATTAAAATATTTATTTATTATTATACCGATTTTAATTTATTAAAACTTTAATTAAAAAATATATTTAAAAGCGGATTATTTAAAATAAATCTTAAAAGTTTATTTTTTATAAAAAAATTATAATAAAATATTAAAATTTATAATTTATTATTCGGTAAAATTATTATTAATTAAATGTAATTACGAAATATATAATAAAAAGTTTTTAACGATTATTAAATTAATAAAAATATAATAAAAAAAGTTACGAAAAATAATTAAATTTTTTATAATTTTTATAAATTATAAAAACTTAAAATATTTTATAATTATTTATAAATTAAATAAACGTTAAATACGTTAAAAATAAACTTTATCGGAATTTAATTTTATTATAAAATATTAAACCGGTAAAAAAATAAAATAACCCGATGTTTTATTAAAACGAAGTTAAAATATCCCGGTAAATTAAAAAAACGAAAAAGTGGTAAATCGTATATAACGTTTATTTAAATAAAAATGGTTATTTTTAATAAAAATAATAATAATAAACATTTAAATGTTTTTAATAAATGTTATTAAAGTGTTAAAAAAAAAATAACATTAAATTAAAGCCTTGTAATTATATTTATTAAAAAAAGAATTTTTTATAACGAAAATTTATAAACTTTATAAAATTAAAAAGTTCTTAAAAATATAAACTTTAAAACGATTTATAAAATTATTAATAAAAACGATCGTTATTTTTTATTAACTTTTAAAAATTATAAAATTTTAATCGTTAAATATAATTTAAATAATAAAAAAACCGTATTATTTAAAAAATAAACGTGGATATTAAATTAAAAGTTTTTTAAAACGGTTATAATTTAAAATGTTTACGATTTTTATATTATAAACCATTTAAAAAAAAATAATATTATTATAATCGCCTTAAAATCTTTTTATTAATTAATTATAAAATAAAATATACGGAAATTTTATAAAAATTATAATGTTTATAATTAAATTTATATTTAACGAATTTAACGAAAAAAGTTATTAAAATTTTTATTTATTTTTAATCCTTACTTTTTAAAGTTATTCATTAATTTTATAATAAAAATACCGGTAAAAAAAAAAAACCCCTTAATATTTAATAATAATCATTTATTAATTATTAAAATAAATTTTATTAAAAGTAATAAATATTATAAAAGTTAAAACGTATGTTATAAAGTTTATATATATTTATATTAAATATCACGGCTTTTTTATAATAATAATATTAAATCGAAAAAATAATTAAACGAACGCATTTTAAATAAAACTTTATAAATTAATAAAAATAATATAACGTTTATTTATTATTTTTAATTTAAAAATTAATAAATTCATAAAAAAAAAATTAAAAAATATAAATATATTTATAATATTTTTTAATTTACGCATAATTTAATTAATTAAAAATATTATTTATAATAATAATAATGATTAATAATTAAAATATAATAATTAAATTAAACTTTTTTTATATAACGCATAAATATTATATATATTTAATCGAATAAATCGTTAATAAAACTTTTATTATAAGTTAAAAACCCGGAAAATTAATTAAGGTAAAAATTAACGCGAGTTTATATTATGGTTGTAAACGTGATAAGCGTGGATTTTTATAATGAAATTATTAATAATTTTAAGTGGGTTGTGGAAGTTATTAAAATATATATAAAAAGGGTTTTTATGTTAATTAATTTAATTTATATTTTTAAATATAAATATTGTAACCTTAAGGACGAAGGGTTGTTACTTTTTTTTTTTTTTTTATTAATGAAAATAACCTTATTTTTGATTTTATATAATATAAGTTTACCATTATTTATAAAAATTATTATATATTTTTATTAATTATTTTTTAATTAATAAAAATCTTTAAAAAAGTGTTTATTATATTAAACGATAACTTAATATATAAATATTTTTTAAGTAATAAACGATTAAAACCTTATAATATTTATCGTTTTTTATTAATATAATTTAAATATATATAAATTCTTCGATAGTTTTTTTAATAATTTTATAATTAATTTATTAAGTAACTTTAATTCGTTTTATGAAATCGAAAAAATGATTTTAATTAAAAATAAGTGTTTAATTTGGATTAGTAAGTAAGAAGATTTTTTAATATATATAATTATATTAGATTTTTTTATTTCGGAAAATATAACACATTTTGGATCGGAAAAAAATAAATGTTTAAAAATTATGTTTTCGGTTTTAATTGGAAAACGGTAACGTTTAATATAATAACTTAATACGGGAAGGTTTAATGGGTTATATAATAATAAAGCTTTTATTTAAGTTTTAATCGAGAAATTTAAAAATAAATAATCGATTTAAGCCGTTTACCGAAACTTAATTAAAATGTGTTAAAATGTTTTTTAATATTTCGGTGATTTTTTTATTGATTTTAAAAGTAAGTTAATTTTAATTAACGGGTTAAATTAAAAAAAGGAAAATAAAATTAATTATATTAATGTAAAATTAAATAATAAATTAAAGAATGTTTTTATAATAAAAAAATTAAATAAGAAAAATTACGATAAGTGAATGGTTAAGGTTAACGACGTAATGACCAAAATGAAAAAAGTATTAAATTATAAAAAAAAAAATAATTATTTTATAATTATTTAATATGAAAAAATATTTAATTAAAAGGTTATTAACTTTATTAATATGGTAATTACTTAAAAACAAGGATTAAAGTTTAATGGGGACGGAAATATAATTATAAGTGGGGTGAATTATATAATTTTAATCGTTGTAATAATTATAATAATAAATTAAATAAATGGTTTACGTTAAGGTGATAATAATTTATTAAAGGTATAATGAAAGTTAAATTAAAAGTTTAAAAAATTTAAAAAAAAAAGCAAATGTATTTATTATATAAAAATAAAACATTTTATAATGGTTTATTTATTATTTTAAGCCACACTTTGGTTGGATTGTAACAACGGAAATAACATGCCACGAATGGTTATTATAAAGGTTTAAAATGATTAAAATGTTAAAAATAATTATAAATTATTAAAGTATTTAAAAAACGAGTAACCTTTAAATAAAATCGCGTTTAAAAGTTAATATTAAGATTTGTAAATATTAAAGAAACTTTAAATAAAATACATATTACTTTTTTTTTAATTAAAACTTTATTAAACGAATAAAAGTTTATTAATATATTTATAAATTTAAGATGTTTAATATATTTAACATTTAATAAAAGATTTATATAATAAATAAAATTATTACGTATATTTATTTAAAAAAAGGAATTAAAATTAATTAAAAATAAGGAATTTTATATAATTAATACGCTTATATATATGGAAATTAATATAAACGATAAAAAAAAACAAATATAAAGTTATATTATTTTAAATTTTACGTTTTTTTTAATATTAAAAAAATCGTAAATAAAATGGAATAATATTACTTATAAAACGAAAAAAAGGTCGATTAAAATAAGTTTAAAAAAACATGGTTTAATAATATATAAAAAAGGTTAAAATATTATTTAAACATTTTATAACGTTAAAATAAAATACTTATAAATTAAAGAAGTTAAACATGTAATAAAAAATGTGTTTTTAACACTCGTGGCTTAAGAAAAAAAACGTTAACATAAAAAAAACAATAAAAACGTTTAAATTTTTAATGTTATTATACGAAATATTAACATCGCATTAAAAAAAAAAAAAAAACTTACGATTAATTAAATTTAAAAAGCATTACCTAATGAATTAAAGGATTAAGCCGGAAACTTCTTAAACAATAAAAATATAACGTTACCATTATTAAAATTAAAATTAAATACCAAGGTTAATTTATAAAAAAACGATTAAAACAAAGAAAAAGAAATCTTATAAAAACCTTTATATAATATATTAAAAAAAAAGCTTTTAATGTTACGAAAAACCTTAACAAGTTTATTAAATAAAAGGTGGATTAAGGTTAATAATTTATTAAGAAAAGCACCGGTATTATTCGTAAAAAAATTAAAAAATAATTTCCAATTTTATATAAATTATAAAGCCTTTAACGCCATCTTAACACGCAACCATTACCCATTACCATTAATTAAAAAAACCTTATGATTTTTTTATAAAATTAAATAATTAATTAAAGTTAACGTTAAAGTTATATTTCATAAGTTACGGATAAAGGAAAAAAATAAATAAAAGATCGCTTTTTACACTTAATTCAAAGCTTTCGAATAATTAATTACACCTTTTAAATTATGCGGGGTATTAATAACGTTTTAACGTTATATTAATAAAACTTTGTCCGACCTTTTAAATGATTATTATTTAACATACGTGGATAACGTGATAATTTATTTAAACGGGTTTCGTAAAAATTACATAAATAAAGTTAAAACAATATTAAAACGCTTTAATAACATTAATTTAAAGTTAGATTTTTTTAAATACCTTTTTATTATAAAAGAAATTAAATACTTAAGTTTTATCGTTATAATAAAAAAAAGGATTAAAGTAAACCCCGATAAAGTTATAACCATTAAAAAGTAAAAATTACTTACGAACGTACGGGGAATTCGCAGCTTTTTAAGGTTCGCGAACTTTTATAAAACGTTTATTAAAAGATTTAATAAATTAATTACCCTTTTAATTACCTTAATAAAAAAAAAAATCCCTTTTAAATGGGAGTAAAAAACAAACGTAACATTTAAAAAATTAAAATACTTATTTATTACCGCACCAATTTTAATTCATTAAAACCTTAATTAAGAAACGTACTTAAAAATAAATTATTTAAAATAAACTTTAAAAGTTTATTTTTTATAAAAAGATTATAATAAAATATTAAAGCTTATGGTTTACCACTCGATAAAATTATTATTAATTAAATATAATTATAAAATATATAATAAAAAACTTTTAACGATTATTAAATCGATAAAAATATAATAAAAGGAGTTATAAAGGGTGGTTAAACCTTTTACGATTTTCATAAATTACAAAAACTTAAAATATTTTATAATTATTTATAAATTAAATAAACGTTAAATACGTTAAAAATAAACTTTATTAAGATTTAACTTTATTATAAAATATCGGGCCGGTAAAAAAATAAAACGACTTAATGTTTTATTAAAATAAAATTAAAATATTTTAATAAATTAAAAAAATAAAAAAATAATAAACCGTATATAACATTTACTTAAATAAAAATAATTACCTTTAATAAAAACGACGATAATAAGTATTTAAGTATTTTTAACGAATGTTATTAAAGTGTTAAAAAAGGGGGCAATATTAAATTAAAGCTTTATAATTATATTTACCGGAGAAAAAATTTTCCATAATAAAAATTTATAAACCTTATAAAATTAAGGAATTATTAAAGATATAAACTTTAAAATAATTTATAAAGTTATTAATAAAAGTAATTATTATTTCCTATTAACTTTTAAGGATTATAAGGTTTTAATTATTAAATGTAACTTAAATAATAAAAGAATTATATCGTTTAAAAAACGAATATAAATACCGGATTAAAAGCCTTTTAAAACAATTATAATTTAAAATATCCATGATTCCCACGTTATAAGCCACTTAAAAAAGGATAATATTATCGTAATCGCTTTAAGGTTTTTTTATTAATTAATTATAAAATAAAATATATAAAAGTTTTATAAGAATTATAATGTTTGCGATTAAATTCACGTTTAATAAACTTAATAAAAAAAGTTATTAAAACTTTTACTTATTTTTAATTATTACTTTTTAAAGTTATTTATTAATTTTATAATAAAAATACCGGTAAAAAAAAAAAAAAACCCTTAATATTTAATAATAATTACTTGTCGGTTATTAAAATAAGTTTTATTAAAAACGATGAATACCATGGAAGTTAAAATGTGTGTTATAAAGTTTATATACATTTACATTAAATATTATAACTTCTTTATAACGGTAATATTAAATTAAAAAAATAATTAAATAAACGCATTTTAAATAAAACTTTATAAATTAATAAAAATAATATAACATTTATCCATTACTTTTAACCTAAAAATTAATAAATTTATAAAAAAAATAAATTAAAAAATATAAATATATTTATAATATTTCTTAATTTACGCACAATTTAATTAATTAAAAATATTACTTATAATAATAATAACGATTAATAATCGGAACATAATAATTAAATTAAACCTTTTTTATATAACGTATAAATACCACGTACATTTAATCGAATAAATCGTTAATAAAACCTTAAACAAATTATTTAAAAAATAACAAGCCATGAACTTTATAATTAAAATTAAAAAGGTTAATAAGTACGTTTAAATTATTATAATTATAATTTAAAAACGTATAAAACATATAATAAATTAATTTTAATTAAAAAACCTTAAATACAAAGTAAATAATAAGGTTTAATTAAATTTAAAAAATATTATAATACCATAATTTAAAAAAAAACTTTCTTAATTACACGCGAAATACAAGGTAATTAAAGTGATTAACCTTTATATAATAAAACTAAACATATTTACGGGAATTTAATCACGATTTTACATTAAATTACTTAAATTAATAACCATAAACTTGTTGCCATCCCAAATATAAAATAACGTTTAATCATTATTTTTTATTAACTAAAACGGCGAAAACCCCGAATATATTATTAAAGAAATCTTACGATCGAAAAGTAAACGTAAAAAACGAAGCGTACGTAAAATGGTATTAATTAAATAAAAAGGTTACGCAAAGTTAACATAAAAGCCTTAAAAAAAATTAAAAAATATAAAAGCTTTAAAAACGTTTTACTAACGATTTAAGGTAAAAAACAAGGTAAACGAAGAAGTTTTCATAATTATAAGCCTTAAAAAACAAAAAAAAAAAATATTATTACAAATCGAGGATTTAAAAAATTAATTAAAATAAAAATCAACACAAGCTTATATTATGGTTATAAACATAATAAACGTAAATCCTTATAATAAAATTATTAATAACCTTAAATAAATCGTAAAAATTATTAAAATACATATAAAAAAGGTTTTTACGTTAATTAATTTAATTTATACTTTTAAATATAAATATCGTAACCTTAAAAATAAAAAATTATTATTTTCCCTTTTTTTTCTTATTAATGAAAATAACCTCATTTTTAACCTTATATAATATAAATTTATCGTTATTTATAAAAATTATTATAACTTTAAATAAATTATTTAAAAAATAAAAAGTTATAAACTTTATAATTAAAATTAAAAAAATTAACGAATATATTTAAATTATTATAATTATAATTTAAAAACGTATAAAACATATAATAAATTAATTTTAATTAAAAGGCTTTAAATATAAAATAAACGATAAAATTTAATTAAATTTAAAAAATATTATAATATTATAATTTAAAAAGAAATTTTTTTAATTACACGCGAAATATAAAGTAATTAAAATAATTAACTTTTATATAATAAAATTAAACGTATTTACGGGAATTTAATTATAATTTTACATCGAATTATTTAAATTAATAATTATAAATTTATTATTATTTTAAATATAAAACGACGTTTAATTATTACTTTTCATTAATTAAAATAATAAAAATTTCGAATATATTATTAAAGAAATTTTACGATTAAAAAGTAAACGTAAAAAATAAAACGTACGTAAAATGGTATTAATTAAATAAAAAAATTACGTAAAATTAATATAAAAGTTTTAAAAAAAATTAAAAAATATAAAGGTTTTAAAAATGTTTTATTAACGATTCGAAGAAAAAAACGAAGTAAGCGAAAAAGCTTTCGCGATTATAAACCTTAAAAAATAAAAAATAAAAATATTATTACGAGTCGAAAACTTAAAAAATTAATTAAAATAAAAATTAATGCGAATTTATATTATAATTATAAACGTAATAAACGTAAATTTTTATAATACAATTATTAATAACTTTAAATAAATCGTTAAAATTATTAAAACACGTATAAAAAAGTTTTTACGTTAATTAATTTAATTTATATTTTTAAATATAAATATCGTAACTTTAAAAATAAAAAATTATTATTTTTTTTTTTCATTAATAAAAATAATTTTATTTTTAACTTTATATAATATAAATTTATTATTATTTATAAAAACCGTTACATTTTTAATATAATGTTAATATTTTATATAATAACATTAAAAATTTAAATATTTTTATTATTTTTTTTATATTAACGTTTTTTTTTAAATTATAAATATTTTATTTTAACGTTATAAAATGTTTAAATAATATTTTAACCTTTTTTATATATTATTAAATTATATTTTTTTAAACTTATTTTAATTAACTTTTTTTTCGTTTTATAAATAACATTATTTCATTTTATTTATAATTTTTTTAATATTAAAAAAAACACGAAATCCGGGATAATATAATTATATATTTTTTTTTTTTTTATTTATATTAATTTTTATATATATAAATATATTAATTATATAAATTTTTTTATTTTTAATTAATTTAAACTTTTTTTTAAATAAATATACGCGGTAATTTTATTTATTATATTAATTTTTTATTAAATGTTAAATATATTAAATATTTTAAATTTATAAATACGCGAAGTCCCCGCGTTCCGCGGACATAATACCTTTAAATTTTAAAATCCCGGGGTTTAACCGGGGTTTAACCTTAATTTAACCAAGGTTCGATTTTTTAATTTTTTATTTTATTATTTTTTTTTTATAAAATTATTTCGTTCGCGGTAAACGGGGCGGGTTTATTTAAAGCGTTTTACGTTTTTTATAAATTTATTTCGCCGCCGTTTATTTTTATTATTTCATTTTAATTAAATTTAAATTAATTTAAAATAACCTTAAATAATTATAAAATTATTAATATTAAAAAAAAATTATTTAAATATTTAAATCCGATTTTAACGTTATAAATTTTTTTTTTACGATTTAATTAAATATATTAATATATTATTCCGCGTTTAATTAAATAAATTAATACGTTAAAATTTTAATTTTATATTAATTTAATTAATTATTAATTTTAAAAATTAAATCCGAAGCTTTTTTTTAATTATTTAATATAAAAGTTTTATTAAATTTTATTAATTTTTATATTATTAATTTTACATTTAAATTAATTATTTAATTAATTATTTAATTAATTATTTAATTAATTATTTAATTAATTATTTAATTAATTATTTAATTAATTATTTAATTTTATTTTAACGAATTTAATTTATAATTTAAAAAACGAGCGGGTTACGCCCGCCCGCGCCCGTTTTAACCACATGGTTTTAACGGTTATAATCCATGTTATTATATTTATAAAGTTAAAACGTGGCGTTCTTCGAATTATGGTTTAAATATAAATGGGTTTAAAAAAATTTATATGTTAATAATACCCACGATTATTTTTTTACGCGAAGAAATCCGACGTTAAAATACGTATTTAAAATCGAAATTTTTTAAAAGAATTTAATAACGTTTTTAATCGCGATATTATTACAATTTATATAACGTTTTTTAAAATAATAAAATTAAATATATTATGTTTCGTATAAGTTTTATAATTATTTTTAAAACTTTTTTAATTAATTTAACGTGTGTAAAAATTAATTTAAACCGATATTATAACCATTATTTTTTTTATAAAAAAACCCTTTATAAAAACCATTACCATATAATTAAAAAAAGCCGGTAAATTTACGAAATATATTTATCGGTTAATTTTTTTATATTTAATTTATTTTAAATAATTTTACGTTTAAATTATTTATGTGTTAATTTATTATAATTAATATTATATTAACATTTTTATTAAAAAACGCGATACGCGATTTAAAACGCGACTTAAACCGCGATTTAAAATGTAACTTAAAATGCGACTTAAAACGCGATTTAAAACGCGATTTAAAAGTTTTATAAACTTAAAAAAACGTTAATAAATATCTTTAATATATAAAATAATTATTTATTTAAAAAATATATTATTTATTACGCGATTAAAAGGTCGATTAAAAAGTAAGGTTTTTTTTTTAAAATAATAAATAATAAAATTAAAAACCATTGGTATTTAAATTAAATTTTAAGAATTTGTGGGGTAAAGTAAAAAAAAAGATATAACGCGTTTAATTAATTAAAAAATAATGTGATTAAAAAAGTATAAACGAAATTCTTAAATATTAATTTAAATTCGTTAAAATAAATTTAATTAATTATTTAATTAACTATTTAATTAATTATTTAATTAATTATTTAATTAATTATTTAACGTTTAATTATTAATATTTTAATAATAAAACGTTTTATAATAATGTAATTAAATTTATTCGATTTAATAATTTAAAAGCTTTCGAATGAATTTCATTATGTTATTTAAACCTTGATTTTAATCGTTGTGGAAATGTTTCAAGTTTAAAAATTAATTCGTTTAAATCACCTGATTTCCTTAAGGGGAGGGGGGGGGGAAGGGGTTAAAAATTAATATATTATTAATAATTATTTTAAGTTTTTCGATAATTAAGTGACTTTTCGCGCTTGGACCACTTGATTTTCCGTAATATATTATTAATAATATATTATTTTATTTTTTTCGTTAAATTAAAGGTTATATTTAACCGTAAATATTTTAATTATTAACGATCGTAAAATAATGTAATAAGTTTCATTTAATTCCATTATTTAATTAATTATATTATACGATTTTTATATTAAATTATAATTCTTTTAATAAAAGTAATAATTAATTAAAATTAATAAATTATTTTAATAAAAAATATTTTTTTATATGCGAATTAAAAGGTACTTTAATTTATATAAAAATTTATATAACGAAATATATATTAATTATACTTAAATTACTTGCGTTTTTATTATACTTTTTTAATAATATATTAATTATTTAATTTAAAAACCCCGAAATAATAACCTTTTATAAATTCGAGGCATATTAATAAATTTTTATTCGTTTAATAAAGTTTTAATTAAAAAAAAATAATATATATTTTATTTAAAACTTTTTTAATATTTATAAATTTTAATATTAACTTTTAAACGTAATTTCATTTAAAAGTTATTTATTTTTTAAACATTTTAATAATTTATAATTATTTTTAACATTTTAATTATTTTAAATTTTTATAATAACCATTTATAATATATTATTTTTATTATTATAATTTAACCGGGATATAATTCGAAACGACGGGTAAATTATTATAAAATGCTTTATTTTCATGTAATAAATATATATATTTTTTTTTTAAATTTCTTAAATTTTTAATTTAACTTTTATCGTACTTTTAATAAATTATTATTATTTTAATATAAACCATTTATTTAATTTATTATTATAATTATTATAATAATTAAAATTATATAATTTATTTTATTTATAATTATATTTCCGTTTTTATTAAACTTTAATTATTATATTAATAAAGTTAACGGTTTTTTAATTAAATATTTTTTCGTATTAAATAATTATAAAACGGTTATTTTTTTTTTTATAATCCGGTATTTTTTTATTTTAATTATTACGTTATTAACTTTAACCATTTATTTATTATAATTTTTTTTATTTAACTTTTTTATTATAAAAATATTCCTTAATTTATTATTTAATTTTACGTTAATATAATCGATTTTATTTTTCCCTTTTTAATTTAATTTATTAATTAAAGTTAATTTACTTTTAAAGTTAATAAAAAAATCGCCGAAATATTAAAAAACATCTTAATGCATTTTAATTAAATTTTAATAAACGGTTTAAATTAATTATTTATTTTTAAATTTTTTAATTAAAATTTAAATAAAAGCTTTATTATTATATTATTTATTAAATTTTTTTATGTTAAATTATTATATTAAACGTTGTTATTTTTTAACCGGAATTAAAGATATAATTTTCAAGTATTTATTTTTTTTTAATTTAAAATATATTATATTTTCCGAAATAAAAAAATTTAATATAATTATATATATTAAAAAATCCTTTTATTTATTAATTTAAATTAAATATTTATTTTTAATTAAAGTTATTTCTTTAATTTTATAAAATAAATTAAAATTATTTAATAAATTAATTATAAGGTTATTAAAAAAATTATTAAAAATTTTATATATATTTAAATTATATTAATAAAAAATAATAAATGTTATAAAATTTTAATCGTTTATTATTTAAAAAATGTTTATGTATTAAATTATCGTTTAACGTAATAAACGTTTTTTTAAAAACTTTTATTAATTAAAAAATAATTAATAAAAATATATGACGGTTTTTATAAATAATAATAAATTTATATTATATAAAATTAAAAATAAAGTTATTTTCATTAATAAAAAAAAAAAAAAAGTAATAACCTTTTATTTTTAAAGTTATAATATTTATATTTAAAAATATAAATTAAATTAATTAACGTGGAAACTTTTTTTATATATATTTTAATAATTTTAACGATTTATTTAAAGTTATTAATAATTTTATTATAAAGATTTATATTTATTACGTTTATAATTATAATGTAAATTCACGTTAATTTTTATTTTAATTAATTTTTTAAGTTTTTAATTTATAATAATATTTTTATTTTTTATTTTTTAAAGCTTATAATCGTAAAAGCTTTTTCGTTTACCCCGTTTTTTACTTTAAATTATTAATAAAACATTTTTAAAACTTTTATATTTTTTAATTTTTCTTAAAGTTTCCACGTTAATTTTACGTAACTTTTTTATTTAATTAATACCATTTTACGTACACTTTATTTTTTACATTTATTTTTTAATCGTAAAATTTTTTTAATAATATATTTAAAGTTTTCGCCATTTTAATTAATAAAAAATAATGGTTAAACGTTATTTTATATTTAAAATAATAATAAGTTTATAATTATTAATTTAAATAATTTAATGTAAAATTATAATTAAATTTTTATAAGTATATTTAATTTTATTATATAAAAGTTAATTACTTTAATTATTTTATATTTCGCATATAATTAAAAAAGTTTTTTTTTAAATTATAATGTTACGATATTTTTTAAATTTAATTAAACTTTATTATTTATTTTATATTTAAAGTTTTTTAATTAAAATTAATTTATTATATATTTTATATATTTTTAAATTATAATTATAATAATTTAAACGTATTTATTAACCTTTTTAATTTTAATTATAAAATCCATAATTTATTTAAAACTTTATTAATAATTTATTTAATTAAATGTACGTAATATTTATACGTTATATAAAAAAAGTTTAATTTAATTATTATATTTTAATTATTAATTATTATTATTATTATAAATAACATTTTTAATTAATTAAATTGTGTGTAAATTAAGAAATATCGTAAATATATTTATATTTTTTAATTTATTTTTTTCGTAAATTTATTAATTTTTAAATTAAAAATAATAAATAAACATTATATTATTTTTATTAATTCGTAAAATTTTATTTAAAATGTGTTTATTTAATTATTTTTTTAATTTAATATTACCGTTATAAAAAGGTTATAATATTTAATATAAATATATATAAATTTTATAATATATATTTTAATTTTTATAATATTTATTATTTTTAATAAAACCCATTTTAATAATTAATAAATAATTATTATTAAATATTAAAAATCCTTTTTTTTTTATTAATATTTTTATTATAAAATTAATGGATAATTTTAAAAAATAATAATTAAAAATAAATAAAGGTTTTAATAACCTTTTTTATTAAATTCGTTAAACATGAATTTAATTATAAATATTATAATTTTTATAAAACTTTTATATATTTTATTTTATAATTAATTAATAAAAAGATTTTAAGGTAATTATAATAATATTATTTTTTTTAAATAATTTATAACGTGGAAATTATGGATATTTTAAATTATAATCGTTTTAAAAGGTTTTTAATTTAATATTTACGTTTAATTTTTAAATAATATAACTTTTTTATTATTTAAATTATATTTAACGATTAAAATCTTATAATTTTTAAAAATTAACGGGAAATAATAATCGCTTTTATTAATAACCTTATAAATTATTTTAAAATTTATATTTTTAATAATTTTTTAATTTTATAAAGTTTATAAATTTTTATTATAAATTTTTTTTTTTCCGATAAATATAATTATAAGGTTTTAATTTAATATTACTTTTTTTTTTAACACTTTAATAATATTTATTAAAAATATTTAAATATTTATTATTATTATTTTTATTAAAAATAATTATTTTTATTTAAATAAATATTATATATAATTTATTACTTTTTCGTCCTTTTAATTTATTAAAATATTTTAACCTCGTTTTAATAAAACATTAAGTCGTTTTATTTCTTTATTAATTTAATACTTTATAATAAAATTAAATTTCGATAAAGTTTATTTTTAATATATTTAATGTTTATTTAATTTATAAATAATTATAAAATATTTTAAGTTTTTATAATTTATAAAAATTATAAAAAGTTTAACCACTTTTTATAACTTTTTTTACCATGCTTTTATTAATTTAATAATTATTAAAAGCTTTTTATTATATATTTTATAATTATATTCGGTTAATAATAACTTTATTAAATAATAAACCATAAGCTTTAATATTTTATTATAATTTTTTTATAAAAAGTAAACTTTTAAAACTTATTTTAAATAATCCACTTTTAAATATGTTTTTTAATTAAGGTTTTAATAAATTAAAATCGATGTAATAATAAATAAATATTTTAATTTTTTAAATATTACGTTTATTTTTTATTTTTATTTAAAAAGGGTTTTTTTTTATTAAAATAATTAAAAAAATAATTAACTTATTAAATTTTTTAATAAATGTTTTATAAAAATTCACGAACTTTAAAAAGTTATAAACTTTTTATATATTTATAAGTAATTTTTATTTTTTAATGGTTATAATTTTATTAAAATTTATTTTAATTTTTTTTTTACCGTAATAATAAAACTTAAATACTTAATTTCTTTTATAATAAAAAAATATTAATTAAAAACAAAGCCCCGTATTTATTAATCACGTGATATAACACTTATATATAATTAATTATCGTGGTTTTTTCCCACGATTTTATTATTTAACATTATACATGTTACATATTTAACCATAATTCTTTTAAATAATTAATTATTCGTTATAAATATTAATTTTCTTTTAATTAAAAACCATTCGTTATATATGCTTTAATATCGTTAATTTAACCGCCGTTATAATTGTTTTTAACCAAATCTTTAAATGTTTAAAACTTTGCTTTAAAATAATATTTAAAAAAGTTTAACTTTAAATTAATATTATTAAAACATTTTAACACCATTTTAATTTTATTTATATAATTTTTATAAAATTTATTTAAATAAATTATTACATTATTTATATATATTAAATAATAATTATTTAAAAAATTAAATAAAGTTTTATTAATATAATATTAAAACATTATTAACATTTTATATAATTTAAAGAGTGTAATTAATTATTCGAAAACTTTAAATTAAATGTAAAAAATAATTTTTTATTTATTTTTTTTTTATTCGTAACTTATAAAATATAATTTTAACATTAACTTTAATTAATTATTTAATTTTATAAAAAAATTATAAGGTTTTTTTAATTAATAATAATAAATAACGATTATATATTAAAATAATATTAAAAACCTTATAATTTATATAAAATTAAAAACCGTTTTTTAATTTTTTTATAAATAATATTAATGTTTTTTTTAAAGAATTATTAACCTTAATTTACTTTTTATTTAATAAGTTTATTAAGATTTTTCGTAACATTAAAAGTTTTTTTTTTAATATATTATATAAAGGTTTTTATAAAACCTTTTTTTTTTTAATTATTTTTTTATAAATTAATTTTAATATTTAACTTTAATTTTAATAATAATAACGTTATATTTTTATTATTTAAAAAATTTCCGGCCCGATTTTTTAATTTATTAAATAACGCTTTTTAAATTTAATTAATCGTAAGTTTTTTTTTTTTTAAATATAATATTAATATTTTATATAATAACATTAAAAATTTAACCGTTTTTACCGTTTTTTTTATATTAACGTTTTTTTTTTTTAAATTATAAATATTAAAAACATATTTTTCATTATATATTTAATTTTTTTAATTTATAAATACTTTATTTTAATATTATAAAATATTTAAATAATGTTTTAACTTTTTTTATGTATTATTAAACCATGTTTTTTTAAACTTATTTTAATCGACTTTTTTTTCGTTTTATAAATAATGTTATTTCATTTTATCCACGGTTTTTTTAATATTAAAAAAAACGTAAAATCCGGGATAATATAACTTTATATTTATTTTTTTTACCGTTTATATTAATTTCCGTATATATAAACGTATTAATTATATAAAATTTTTTATTTTTAATTAATTTAAATTCTTTTTTTTAAATAAATATATATAATAATTTTATTTATCGTATAAATCTTTTATTAAATATTAAATATATTAAACATTTTAAATTTATAAATATATTAATAAACTTTTATCCGTTTAATAAAATTTTAATTAAAAAAATAATATACATTTTATTTAAAGTTTTTTTAATATTTACAAGTTTTAATATTAACTTTTAAATATAACTTCGTTTAAAAATTACTCGTTTTTTAAACATTTTAATAATTTATAATTATTTTTAATATTTCGATTATTTTAAACTTTTATAATAATTATTTATAATATACCATTTCCATTATTATAATTTAACCGGGATACGGTTTAAAATAATAAATAAACCATTATAAAATGTTTTATTTTTATATAATAAACACATTTATTTTTTTTTTTAAATTTCTTAAACTTTTAATTTAATTTCCATTATATTTTTAATAAATTATTATTATTTTAATGTAAATTATTTACTTAATTTATCGTTATAATTATTATAATAATTAAAATTATATAATTCATTTTATTTATAATTATATTTCCGTTTTTATTAAACTTTGGTTTTTATTTTTAAATAATTATTATATTAATAAAATTAACGGCTTTTTAATTAAATGCTTTTTTATATTAAATGGTTATAAAATAATTGTTTTTTTTTTATAATTTAATGTTTTTTCCACTTTAACCGTTACATCGTTAACCTTAACCACCCATTTATTATAATTTTTTTTATTTAACTTTTTTACCATAAAAACGTTTTTTAATTTATTATTTAACTTTACATTAATATAATTAATTTTATTTTCCTTTTTTTAATTTAATTTATTAATTAAAATTAATTTATTTTTAAAGTTAATAAAAAAATCGCCGAAGTATTAAAAGGTATTTTAACGCATTTTAATTAAGTTTTAATAAATGGTTTAAATCGATTATTTATTTTTAAATTTTTTAATTAAAACTTAAATAAAAGTTTTATTATTATATTATTTATTAAATTTTTTTATATTAAACCATTATATTAAACGTTACCGTTTTTTAATTAAAACCAAAAATATAATTTTTAAACATTTATTTTTTTTTAATTTAAAATATATTATATTTTCCAAAATAAAGAAATTTAATATAACCACATATATTAAAAAATCCTTTTATTTATTAATTTAAATTAAATATTTATTTTTAATTAAAATTATTTTTTTAATTTTATAAAACGAATTAAAGTTATTTAATAAATTAATTATAAAGTTATTAAAAAAATTATTAAAAAGTTTATATATATTTAAATTATATTAATAAAAAACGATAAATATTATAAAATTTTAATCGTTTAACGCGATAAATATTTTTTTAAAAACTTTTATTAATTAAAAAATAATTAATGAAAATATATAACGATTTTTATAAATAATAATAAACTTATATTATATAAAATTAAAAATAAAGTTATTTTCATTAATAAAAAAAAAAAAATAATTTTTCGTTTTTAAAGTTATAATATTTATGTTTAAAAATATAAATTAAATTAATTAATATAAAAACCTTTTTTATACGTGTTTTAATAACTTTAATAACCCATTTAAAATTATTAATAATTTCATTATAAAAACCCACATTTATCGCGTTTATAACCATAATATAAATTCGCGTTAATTTTTATTTTAATTAATTTTCCGGGTTTTTAATTTATAATAATTAAAAAAGTTTTAAAAAATCGGTTTTTAATAATTTTAATAAATTAATTTAATCGTTTCGTAATAAATATAAATAAATTAATTTAAAAAAAAAAATTTTTAATTTAATATTATAACCGTATTATAACGTTTTATAATTAAATAAAAATAAATTTTTTTTTATAAAAATCCGAATTTATTATATAATAATAAATTATAATTTTTTTATCGTTTTTAAAAATTAATATATTAAAAATTTTAATAAATAAATTTATTAATAAACTTTATAATTTAAATTTAAAAATAAAAGTTATTAATAAAAATGCGCGAAATATTAAATTTTTTTAAAAAATTAAAAACATTATTTAAAATTATTAATAAATTTTTTAAAAAAAAACATTATCGTTAAAATTTATTTCGATTATATTAAATAAAATTTATTAAAACGTTTCGTAAAAAATAAATTAAAAATGTTTATAAATAAAATTTTAATAATTTTATATAAAAAGTTTCGTTTATTTATTTATATTTCGTTTATTTTTTTTTTTACGGCGAAATCGATTTTAATTTTTATTATTTTTACGTCGAATATAATTAACGTTATATTTAAAATAAAAATGTAATGTTTATAAACATTTTAATAATATTAATAAAATTAAATAAATCCGATAAACGTAAACTTTTTTATTTTTTTAATAACGTAAATACCATTTTATACATTTATTTAAGAGTTTTACTATTTCAATAGTATTGGATTTCAATAGTGTGGCTCAGGTCCGGGCGCGGCTTGTTTGATTGGTTGAAATTCTTATCGATAAGCCATCACCACACGAAAACCACTGTAAGGGTAAATCTCTCTTTGCACTCGAATAACTTTCCAATATCAACTTCTTTCAACAAATATTTACAATAGAATTAAAGCTCTCAATTAGCTGAATCGAAATATGTAATCGGATTCTTGATGCAGGCTGTATAACGGGAGAAAACTGTTGCTTTAGCCCGCGCCTATCTTTTCCGGTAGCACGTGATACCCCCTAAAGCTTTTCGTTCCCTATAACCTATCTTACCTTTTGCCATATATCTACACCTATAATTAATCCTAGATAATAAACTTTAGATCATTCGATTGCCCTTTGAAACATTTATCTTCCGATCCAGCTTTCAATCCCATGCAGGCTTTCCTTGCCTATGTATTCAGGTGTAAAGATGAAAGTGTGTAGCCCTCCGGGGCACCGGGCAATGGTAAAGACACCCGGGCCGAATAAATCACCCCCGGGCCGGGCTAAAACTGCCAGTTTGTCAGCCCCTAAGGCCTGCACGACAGAGATAATTACATATTTAGATTCGCCGAATTGAGAGCTTTAATTCAATTATAATTATGGATTAAGAAGCAATTGCATTAGAAAGTTATTCAAGTGTAAAGAGGTATGCGCCTTTGGAGTTGTTTTGGTGTGGTGAAGGCTTATCGATCAGCGTTTCGACGAATCAGAGAAGCCGCACCCGGACCTGAGCCACACTATTGAAATCCAATACTATTGAAATAATAAAACTCTTATTTAAATAATAACACCTTAAAATATTACCTCGTATTTTTTTTTATAATAAGCGTTTTTTTTTTACGATAAAAAATAAAAAAGTTTTAATTAAAAAATTAAAAGTTAAATTATTAAAAAAAGCATTAACCGTTATTTCGTTAATTTTTATAACGTTAAAATTTTACGATTATTAAAATAATTATTAAAATCGTTTTTTAACCCGTTTTAATACCACGTAAATTAACGATATAAATTTTTATAAAACATTTTTTTTTTAAAAATAATCGAAAAATTTAATAATAAATAAATTTTAAATTATTTAAAAAAATAAATAAATTTATATTTAATATAATAAATTTAATTATATTTTAACGTAATATAATATTTTAAATAATAAATGTTTAAAAAGTTAAAAATAAATGTATATTAAACGTATTATATTTTTAAAAACGGCACACGATTTATTAAAAAATTAATAATTAAAGTTTTTAAATTTTAATGCGACGCGGATTTATTATAATAAATATTAAATAAAAAATTAATTTATAAACCTTTTAATTTTAAATTAATTAATAACGGTATTAATTAAATAATAATTTTAAAAAAACGTTAAAATATATTAACGTTTTTAAATTAAAAAGTTTAAAATTATAAAAATTATCGTATTTTTAAAAACGTAAATTTTAAATTTTTAATCGTTAATTTTTATAATTAAATAAATATTAAACTTTATATTTAAATTAATTATTATTAACGATTTAAAAAATAAAATAAATGAATTAATAATATATTTAAATGAAATAATTATTTTTTATTTATTAAAGTAACGATAAAATAATATAATGATTATTTTAATTTCGTTAATTATAAATGAAAAAAGTGATAATAAAAAAATAAAAATAAAAAAAAAGTTATAAAAAATTCACGGGCGTTACGGTAAAAGTTTAATTAATTTTAAAAAATTAATTAAAAATATACATGTTATGGTAAATTTAATAAATTTATAATAAATGTTATCGAAAATTTTTAAATAATTCCGTCATTTTTTAACGCGCCGAAATATAAAAATTAAATAACGAACATTTTATAAAATAATAATAATAAAAAATTTAAAAAGAAAATAAAAAATATTATTATTTCGTTTAATGGCTTTTATTTTTATTTAATATACCGTTATATTAATAAATTTAAATTTAAAACGAAAAATGTTTTTTAAAAATTTTATAATTAAAAGTAAATTAATTTTAAATAAAATTAAATTAAAGTTTAATTTACCGAAAGTTTTTTTTAATTTCGTGTTATCGTTATATTTAATACCATTAAATTTTCCTTAAGATTTTTCGCCGGCTTTAAGCTCGGGAATAATGGTGAAAAAATTAAAAACGGCGAAAATTTATTTTTTAAACGTAACGTTACGGTTTCGGAAAAATAATAAAATAATAACGTGTATTTTTTTAAAAAAAATTAAATAAATTAATTAAAAAAATAATGTAAATTTAATATTACATAAAATAATGAAATAATTAAAAGTTATAAAACGTTGTTTTACGAAATTAAAGTTCGAAAATGTTTTTATTTAAATTTTAAATAAAAAATCGACGTATATTTAAAATTACGTATTAATAAACGTAAATATTTAAAAAATATAACGATTTATATAAACCATGGTTTAATTAAAAAATAACGAAAGTAAATATTTTTTTTTATTTAAATTATTATGGTTATTTAATATTTACGTTAATTTTAATATTTATAAAAGTTCGATAATTATACCCCGAATTTATAAAAGGTTATTATATTAAAATTTAATTAAATTAATTATTTTAAGAAAATACTTAAGAAATTAATTTATTTTTTATTTAAAAAAGTATTAAAGGTATTTTAAGTGTAATCGGTATACGTTTCGCCATATAAATCTTTATATAAGTTAATGTATTCGCCGTTTCGAAGGCTTGTGTTTTTATTCGTTTTTATTAATTTTAATAAATTTATTTTATTTAATTATATTATAATAAATAAAGTCTTAAAGTTAATATAATTAAAATTAATTAAAAGCGTATAAAACGTTTAATTAAAAAAATTTAATTATATTATTATAACTTTATTAATCGTTTTAAAATAAATGGTTAAATTATAATAAATAAATTTAATAATTAAAAAAATAAAATTAATTAAGCTACACTTAATTAAGTTTAACTTATTTAAAATTAAAAGCATTTAAAGGTATGGCTTAATTATTTTTTTATAAATTGTTTTTTAATAATAACTTTTTAATAACTTTTTAATTAATTGTTATTTAACGACGAAAAAACTTAACATAATGTAACCGGATTCATTCGATTCGTTTAAATAAGATTCATATATTAATATTTTTTAATATTTTATTACAAATTAATTAAAGAAAGATTGATTTATAAAAGGATGAACAATCAAGGGGCGAGGCAAAAAAAGGTAAAAATAAGGTTGCGGGGGACAGGCAATGCAAGGCTCTGATTGGCTGAAATCGAAGAAACAAGGGCAGCAGCCGCAACGGCAACAGCAAACACAGCTGTAAACACAACTATAACCACAGCTTCAACCATTTAAAAGGTCAACAGGTCAGGTCAGGGACCTGATCTTCAACAGGTCAGGTCAGGGACCTGATCTTCAACAGGTCAGGTCAAGGACCTGATCTTCAACAGGTCAGGTCAGGGACCTGATCTTCAACAAGTCAGGTCAGGGACCTGATCTTCAACAGGTCAGGTCAGGGACCTGATCTTCAACAGGTTAGGTCAGGGACCTGATCTTCAACAGGTCAGGTCAGGGACCTGATCTTTAACAGGTCAGGTCAGGGACCTGATCTTCAACAGGTCAGGTCAGGGACCTGATCTTCAACAGGTCAGGTCAGGGACCTGATCTTCAACAGGTCAGG
>MU405456.1:0-26513 GCA_022836615.1 Annulohypoxylon bovei var. microspora
CGTGGACTTAACGGCCTCTTGGGAGATAACGGGGTTTATGAACTTTTAGCGCCGGAGATACGGAATTACCGCGATAGGAGATTTTTGATAAGGATGGACCATGGAGGAAAAAAAAAACACACCAAAGCTTTACCCGTACAATTACCCTCGTTAAACTCGGGTATGGCTACTAATCCAAAGGTTGGAGATCGATTATCTTATGATGGAGCCAGCTGCACAGTTCGATATATCGGCGAAGTCAATGGTACACCCGGTAGTTGGCTTGGCGTAGAATGGGACGATCCATCAAGAGGAAAACATGACGGCTCTAATAAAGGAGTGAGATATTTTACTTGTAAGTCTTCAAATGAGCTCATTTTTATTTTATTTTAGAGAAAAGGTCATATTCTAAATATATGAGAAGGCCGATCCAAATCACCAAATGCCGCATCCTTCGTGCGGCCAACGCGGCGTGCAGAAAAACCAGAAAGTTTTGTGGCGGCAGTAACTAAGAAGTACGCCGGCGAACTGGAGAAGACTGTCGTGATCAAGTTCTCAAATAAAGTAGCGGAAGAAGTTGGGTTCGACAAAATCCAGCGCAAGCAAGCTCAGTTGGCCGAACTGAGAGTTGTCATTGTCGATAGTGCGCAGATCGCATCAGCTTATTCGGAAGGCGATGAACCCATTGGTCAGGTCTGTCCTAAGATAACTGAGTTAGATCTCAGCAGAAACCTGTTCCAGAAACTTGAAACGGTCATAGATATCTGCTCTGAGTTGCCCGCTCTACGGAGTCTACGCTTGAAGTGAGTCGGATGTAACCGTGCTGCTTCATATACAGTTGCTAACTAGAGGCTAGCGGCAATCGATTTCAAGACATATTCGATGATAAGGTCCTAAAGCACGCTCAGCATCCTCTGAAAGATGTTAAAGATCTAGCTCTTGAGGAAACATGCATGGCTTGGGAGGAAATATGTTACGTCGCAACTAAATTCGAAACACTCGCAACGCTCTCAGCCAGCGGGAATCAATTGTCATCTTTACCAGAAACTCCCCTTTTGTCGCTAACTTCTACTATTGTATCCTTAAATCTAGAGTTCAATAACTTCACCACCATCGCTGATGTCGCTAGTCTGGCTGGATTGAAGGCTCTCCGCAATCTGCACCTTAAGGGAAATCATATATCTGCCATCACCCAGGATCCGTCGCATACTCTGCCGGTATTCTCGGCAAGTTTAAAATATCTGGACTTATCATACAATAAAGTATCATCATGGGCCTTCGTCGACGCGCTACCGTACTGCTTCCCAGGCTTAACATCCCTCCGCTTTTCTCACAACCCTATATACGACAACCCGGACCCCGAGTTCTCGGCTCATTCTAAGATCGTCACAGAAGAGGCGTACATGTTCATAGTCGGCCGCCTAGCACATCTCAGGTCCCTTAATTTCGGCACAATTTCACACTCCGACCGCCAGGACGCGGAAATGTTCTACCTAACTCGCATCGGCAAGCATTTAGCTGCCGTCCCGGAAGGACAAGAGGCAGTGGTTATCAAGCAGCACAATCGCTTTGCCGAGCTATGCGAATTATATGGACCGCCAGTAGTCAACAGGCGACAAGAGATCAACCCGGCCTTCCTAGAAGCCAGGCTAGTTACTGTGCAGTTCAGCTTCCGTCCTACCGGCGAGGAGGACAAGATCGTGGAACGGACAACCAGGATCCCGAAGAGTTTTGACATCTACGCCGTGAAGGGGATTGCCGGCAAGCTGTTTGGGGCGAGACCGCTTGGCCTGCGTTTGATCTGGGAAACAGGAGAGTGGGACCCGGTTTTCGGGTTCGATGATGAAGTGGAAGACAGCGACGAAGAAGAGGATGAGGAGAAGAGGGAAGAGATGGACGCGGGAGGTGCCGAAGATCTAGGGGAGGTCTCCCAACCAGACGGTAAGCCTGGCAAGTGGGTCAAGCGAGAGGTAGAGCTGCAAGACGGACCCCGGCAGCTTGGGTTCTGCGTTGACGGCTTGGAGGCGAGAATCAGGGTTGAGCCTAGATGAGTCAGGCCAAGCTTTATGGGTAGTTTGTGTCTATACATAAACAATCATTTAAACTGCTATGAAGGGTTCAAGTAGATGAGTATCTGAGATCTAAGACAACCAAAGCGTTCTCTATGACAAGAGCCATGTATCTCAAGACAAAACACTATAGATCCCAACTTTTCGTTCCAGGTTATCTGACAAACATATGTTTTTATTGGCCGGCCACATGGATATACATACAAACGGGCACTGACACAGCAAACGAATGCAACAAGAGGCCAAACGACGTAATGCTAGATGACCAACATAAAATCAAACTGTCAGACACATGTGGCTAATCTTAAGTTTTGATCTTAACCTGCCGTTATTCCCACCTCTGGTCTCCCAGCCCATTCCCAACCCCATAGAGTCTAGAACATGACCAACACCCCCAGCAACACGACGGAAGCATGAGCGCCATCCACACCCACCAAAATGCCAGCGGCAGCGGCTTAGCCAGCCGCCAACGAACCGCCTCCATCTCGGCGCTCCCGCTCCCGCAGCCCAGCACCTCCTCGCTGCAGGCGCAGAACCAGGCGGCCCTCCCGCAGCACTTCATCGTGCGGCCCGGCGTGACCAAGCACACGGCCTCGGGCGCGGTCACGGTGCCGGGCCCCATCGTGCCGCTCGTGGCCGTCGACCAGCTGCCCGAGTGGCTGGACCTGTTCGGCGTGCCGCGCGAGCTGAGCCTCGAGCAGACCGTCGGCCTCAGCAACCTAGGCGCCGCCCCGCGGTCCCCCGAGTTCTACACCGTCTATATGCACGGCGACTTCCGGCCCGCGGCCACCGCCGCTCGCGAGGGTCGGAGCGGGCGGGAGGGTAAGGGCAGTGCCATGCTCGTCCCGTCGGACATGTCCACGACATCTGGCCCGCCTTCCGCCCCGTCGTCGACGGCGTCGACGCCGGCGTCCCCGCTGAGCTCGCGCATGGATCCGGGCATGAAACCGTTCCCTAGCGGCAGCCAGACGTACGCCAACGACACCGACAAGAAAACGGTAGGAAACAGCAGCAGCAGCAACAAGAATGCCGTCGCCAACGGCAGTAGCAGCAACACCAACCCCAGCAAAAAGCCGCCCAACACGTCCCCTCGACAACCCGCCGTCATGAGCCTAGGCCTGCACCAGCGCCTGCCCTCGCCCACCGCAACCGGCAGCACGCCGCCGACCAACAGCAACCCGTACCCGATGCTACACCCATACCCGCACCCGCAGCTACACCCTCCACCATACCCTCAGCCGCCATACGCGATGGCGCGCCCGCCCCCCGCCGCGCACCCCGCGGAGCGGCTGCTCTACTCGTGGACCCCGCCGTCCTTGCACTCGCGTCCAAACGCGCCCAAGCCCAGCACCACACGGCAAAAGCCGGGCGCGCCCTCCAGCACCCCCAACAACGGCGGCAGCAGCACCACGAACAGCATGTACTGCAAGCACTGGTGCCACCGGGGGACGTGCCGGTGGGGCGCGCAGTGCCGGTACGCGCACGCGATGCCGGCGACGGCGGAGGGGCTGCGCGAGGTGGGGCTGTCGCACCACCCGGCGTGGTGGACGACCGCCTTCAACATGGCGTACGGGAGCGCCGGGTTCGGGCTCGGCGGCGCGTGGTACCCGCCGCCGCACGCGCACCTGCCGTCGAAGCATTACGGCGGCAGTGGGAGGAAGGCGCAGAAGGAGCGGGAGAGAGGGGAGAAGGGGAAGGAGAGGGAGAAGGATAGGGAGGGCGCAGGGAAAGGGAAGGGGATCGAGGTGGATGGGAATAGGAGGGGAAGCGTGGGAGGAGTAGCTGGGTTGGAAGGTAGTCAGCTGAGGAAAGATGGCACGGAGGGACAGGCTGGGATGATTGGTGGTCAGGAACAGAGGAAGCCCGAGCAACCAAAGGAAGAGCCGAAGTTGGTTGAGATCTAGCTGTGTTAATGGAAGTTGATTGTATTCTAGGACCCATATTTGTTCAATCGGAAAGCTTCAGCGTTCGCGCATCTTTTGCCATTGGTAGGGTGGACATTCGTGCTTAGCGTCAGTGTTGCCGTATTAAGGGGCAAGAAAATCCACCTAGGACCTGTCGATCATTCATAAAATTGTGTATTTGTTATCACGATTGGGTAGGTAGTGAAAAAACTCAAGACTCACAACTCCAACCATGCTCGAAACAAAGAGAACACGGCTCAAGACGTGAACAACCGCAGCTGGACAAATAAGCCCCATAGCATACATGTCTCGTCATAGTACTTTGTACAATTGTCTTCCACCTCTCCTCAGTCTTCTCACGCCTCGTGTTCACATTTCACCCTCACAACTTATTCATCGGGGGCCGCCTTTCTCATTACTGCCTACAATACCTAAGACGACGAATCTCTGCCCTAGAAGGACATCGTCTTCTTGATCTCTGCAATCGCCAATCCGGGGTTCAGACCCTTGGGACATGTTCGCGTGCAGTTGAGAATGGTGTGGCATCGGTACAAGCTCATCGAGTTGTCAAGCGCGGCCTTGCGCTCTGCCTTGTGCTCGTCGCGCGAATCCGCTAGCCATCGGTACGACTGCAGCAGGATGGCAGGTCCTAGGTACTCCTCGGAGTTCCACCAGTACGAAGGGCACGACGTTGAGCAGCAAGCACACAGGATGCATTCGTACAGGCCGTCTAGCTTCTTGCGGTCCGCCTTGCTCTGTCGGTATTCCTTGCCCTGTGGTATGGTGGTTAGTATGGGTTGTGTAGACTAAAGAGGTTCTCACGAGACTAAGAGGCCATGACGTACATCTGGTGCGGGTGTATCTCGCTGAAGGTAAGGCTTGATCGACTTGTACTGCTTGTAGAAATGCGTCAAGTCGGGCACAAGGTCCTTGACGACGTAGGTGTGGGGTAGTGGATAGATCTTCATCTCGGCGCTAGTATCTGTGGGAATGCGGCCTGTCATGTGAAAGTCGTGTTAGCCACAAATCTAATTGCATCTTTGTTGTCGCTAATTGTGAATCGTGAATTGCTAAACACATTGTTAAAACACTTACACAAGCAAGCTAATGTGTTTGTGCCGTTAATGTTCATAGCGCAGCTACCACAGATACCCTCTCTACAACTTCGGCGAAATGTCAACGTCGGGTCCAGCTCGTTCTTGATCCGAACAAGAGCATCAAGCACCATGGGTCCAGTCTTATTTAGATCCAATGTGTACTTCTGCATCTTCGGCTTCTCGGTCGGGGTATCGGGGTTCCATCGATAGATCTGGAATGACTTCAGGCGCGAATCGGTGCTACCTTTCGGGTTTGCTTCTACGGTGGCGCTGCCTACTGATGCCATTGATCGCGCAAACATCAATGGTAATGCTGCCGAGCGCGGCGATGCAGCCACGGCCAGCAGCCGTGACGATGTGGAGCGGAGAGCTGCCATTGCGGGCAAAATCGGGAATAATTGCAAGACCGATCAATTGCTTCTCTTTTCCTTGCCGTCGGGAGAAAACAAAATAGGTGAACGATGTAGGATAAAGTTGACGGGATGAACGTTAGAGTAATTGAATTAAAAGTAAAAAAAGAATTAAACGGCCGAAACAATTACTCTGGTAAAGGTTGTTTGACGGTAATTAGTGGCCAAAAAAAAGGAAGGATGTCTTCATCATTGAACTTTCCTTCCCACTTCCCACCCGACCCGGTTTGCCCTCGGCTATTGGCATCATAGGTTCCGGCCAATCACATGCTTTCAATTAATCAACTCATGCGGGCCGTCCTTTGTTCCGCACCAGCTTCCACATGAAGACCCTTGCCGCCTTTAGCGTCATCTGAGCCACCCGTCCGAATAAGATTCCCATACCAACCAATCACATAGCTTGCTGAATAACCCGCTGAATCGCATCATGCATTGCAAGCCCCAACCAAGCCAATAATTGAAGACGTATTTGATTTTCCATCTTCTTACGTGCGGGTGTATCTATCCCCAACTCTCTGAGGGGACGATCTGACTTGGAGTAAGCATGGTAGCATCGAGAAAGGTACAGCTACAAGTACCTTCTTCATATCTTCATATCTTCATACTACCTACATGCAAATACATACGTATGTATGTAGGTTGCTATGTAGGTACCTACTTAGTAGGTAGGCTATCTAGAATTAGATGAATGAGTTCAGCGTTTGCATCACTACCGCAATTCATTCACGGATCCCTTATAAAATAAGGGCACTGGATATTAGAGGTTTAAAATTTCTATTTCTATTGTATACCTAGGTACCTAGGTAGGTAGGTACTTAGATGAAGATTCCGTTACTAGGGGTCCTGTTGAAAAGGAATCATGCCTAGACTCATTTTTATCTATCCGCCCTATTTTATTTACTGTTTTCCTCATATCTTTCCTCCTAGAACCGTGACCATATTCTCGACGCCTGACCATTCTTTAGCTGAGCTCGTGGCCTGCCACTTCTGGTACGTAGCTAACAGCATCAAATAAGCAACGCCCCTTACGCCCTTGCGCCCTAGTAATACAGACTTCCATATCTCCTATTCACTGGTCATTTGGGTGCCTTGATAACACTGCTACAAACCTAACTACGATTCCGAGATCCTTTTTACGATCATACGCCAAATATTGCTATAACATCAAAGTCAGTGATTGCCGAGAATAATTCTGTCGGGGGTAGAATCGATTTATAAGGCAAGTGCGCAATCTTCTACTACTAGGTAAATCAAAATGGCAAAGATAAATATGCTTACTCTGGAACATTAAATCCTCCGCTAGACCATCATCTATTCCGTCAATAAGGTCGTCGTACTCGTCGATGTAATCTAGGTACTCTTCAAAATCTGCCAGATCTTCGTCGCCGCTTGAAATATCAAGGTTTTCGTCGTCTGTATCTTTAAATGTTAACATTGGTCATGATCTTAAGAAATATATTCATTATGCTCACCACCGTCTTCGTCGTCTTCGTAAGGTTGTGGTTCATCATCAAGTAGCATATCAACTATGCCTCCCAACGCTTTTTCCATATCGGGGCCAGCGTAGGAGAATCCGGCTTTATCATCCGTGAACCCTAATTTCCTGCGTACAATTCCTGCTTCCACAGCTATCCTGCTGAAGTGTACCTCCTGCAGACATCTTGCACTCCGGGCCAGGGAAGCAACGGCTTTGGGCCATTCGTCAAAATAATTTGATTTAGGGGGGTCAGTCAAGATGAGACCCATGTCGTGCAGAGTCAGCTTTCGCAGAGTCGTAGAGAATTTCTTAACAATGGCCGTGATATCGTGCAAATTAACTTCGAACCAACCGAGCTCGAGCTCACGGAGTTGCGAGAATGCTGGAGGTTGAGCTGGTTCAAGTCCGAGAAATCTGCCACAGCTCTCGTTCAAGCGTGGGGCTGTTAGCCACTTGAAAAACCCATCGAAGTGTCGAAACTGCTCAAGGCACAAGTGCTTGATCTGGGTGGACTCTGAGAGAAATTTGCGTATATGATACGTCTCGAGTTTGTCTGGCATAGGGCCTATTAATCTACCAGGGAAGGTTCCCATGACCCTGGATCCGACTCGGATGTCTATAGCTTCAAGGTTGGAAAGTACCGGGAAGATAGTTTTACCTATGAAGCTGGGAATATTGAATGCGTCGTCGTCAAATCTGCTGTAAAATGATTCAATTTCGAATCGTTTTGGTCTTGAGCCGGATTTCCCCAACGCAAGCAGCACGTTTAGCACACAGCTCGCGTTTGGTTTTCGCTGGTCATTGTGGTGGTAAGACATATCGTGCCTGATGTCAACCCCACTCTCTCTTCCAATGTGAGATATTCCGTAGATAGAGAAGTCGCGACCCGGAACATAACAAGGGGCATGTTCTTTGATTCCGATCACCTGGAGGTTGAGATTGCGGAATGCCTCGACGAGCATCTGCTGGTCGTAACTGGTATCTAACAGCACTACCTGATCGGAACATAGTCGATTGAATTTAACTAGTCCGTTCTCCCTCACATCCACAGGGGGTCGCCTTACGCCGAAGCCTTGTTTAGGGCTTAGAAGCTGTGTTGAGATAACCACGTGTTGAAGGTAAGATGAAAGGCGAGACTTTGATATGTCAATAAGTGCCTGGAGACTATATTCGGTGCGCATGAACGTGATCTTGCGGAAGTATTTATGAGCAAATGTCCTGAATAGAGCGGCCTCGATACCTCTGCAGGTCAGACGAACGGCTCCATAGCTCGGCGTATCAAGGTATGATGTAATTTCGATGAGGACCTCCAAGGGTATTGTGATGAGATTTGCCGGTGCCATTGTCAATTCCGTAGACGCTGATGCGTGCGAATATGTACTCTAGTTTCATGGACATTGATACAGAAAGTTACACGTATCAAAAAGTGAAAGATGGATGTTTGAAATCGTTCACTGTGTTATTTGTTAGAATAAAATGAAACTGGAAATTGGAGCCAACAAGATTAATTGAAACGCGGGGGGGCCGTAGCTACCTTAGCTTAAGGCTGCTAGGCTGCTGGTACCTCAGCTAGCGCGGCTGCCTGCAGCTGAATTAGCAGGAACGATTAACGCGTGAGCACGTGCCAAGGTCATGCCCCAAGTGGCCGAATAGTCCCGATTTTCAGGATTGGTTGAATTTGCAGCTGGTTGCCATCTGTCCCATTTTATTATTTTGCCTCACGAGCACTTTTCTACTTTTTACTTTTCACTTTTTACTAACGGATAACACCAAGGTGAGGAAAAGGTGAGGTACTAGTTTATAACCCTTCGTGGCCACTCATGGAAAGCCACCTCCTCAAGTTGAACCACGATGCTCTCGAAGACACATAATGGGGTCCCATTTAGACATTTAGTACCGTGTTTTCAATACCAACTAAGACCGGCGCTTCTACTCACGCCTCCCTGGCCACAGCGAAACCATCATATGCGAACTTTCTCTGCGCAGTCTGTCCTCCGATCTCAAGAATCGCAACTACAGCCAGAATCTGCGCGCCGATTCACCTACCATGCCGCCGCCTCCTTTTCTGCCAAATATAAAAGGTTCGACCCGACGACTCACGTCTTCCACTTCAACCCCTACAACCGAATCCAGACCCAAAAGCGCCCCAAGTCGAAGCGCCCAGCTAGCGGTCAGGATGCCTTCTTCATAAGTCGTGTAGGCGACACCAATGCGGTTGCATTTGGCATTGCCGATGGTGTCGGTGGCTGGGAGGACAGCGGAGTCGATCCGGCAGACTTCTCGCACAGTTTCTGCGACTATATGGCTTCGGCAGCGTACGAGCATAAACCAGTCTCGGGTGAATCGTCGTTGACGGCCAAGTCGCTGATGCAGAGAGGATATGACGATGTGTGCAACGACGGTTCTATAAACGCGGGGGGCAGTACGGCTTCTATCGGTATCGCGGGCGAAGACGGCAAGCTTGAGGTGGCCAACTTAGGCGACTCGGGTTTTGTACATCTCCGCCTAAATGCAGTACATAGCTATTCGGAACCGCAGACCCACGCCTTCAACACACCTTTTCAGTTGTCGATAGTACCGGCTAGCATGCTCGCACGCGCCGCCGCGTTCGGTGGGGCTCAGTTGTGTGACAACCCTAAAGATTCGGACGTCACACAGCACACGCTCAAGCACGGAGACATACTCGTATTTGCGAGTGACGGGGTATGGGATAACCTGTTCAACCAAGACATCCTCCGGATTGCTAGCCGGTTGATGGTCGGGATTGGCGCTTGGGAGGCAAGCGATGGTGGTATACTAGTTGCGAACGACTTGAAACCATACACCCAAGCTGAAGACTCGACACAGCGACCATTGACACTTCAGAGCGCATTAGCAGTGGAAATCGCAGGGGCTGCCAAGATAGCCAGTACAAACCAACGACTCGACGGGCCATTTGCCAAAGAAGTTCAAAAATATTACCCTCAGGAGAATTGGCACGGCGGTAAGATTGATGATATCTGTGTCATTACCATAGTCGTATCTGAGGATGGGAAGTTAGAGGCGATCAAAAGCAAGTTATAAGACTGTTGGTGCTGAGTTTTGAAGAGACATAAAGTTTGCATCGTCAGGCGTTCAAAAAGGGGGGTGAATCAATCTACACCTACCTAGGTCATGAGCATTCTATGTGTACGAGCAGGGAAAGAAAGGCAAGACTGTCTTCTTGTTTCTTGTATATTAGTTACGTACGTATTTATAACCCTTCCCTTTCTACCCCAGATAGGAGGAAGAGTTTACGGCTCACGCTGGAAAGTTACAAATTACATTACACTCCGTCTACACTCCAGGCTTGAAATTTAGTGTCCTCGTCCGATATACTACAACTTTCAATTGTTTCCTTTACTTTCCTTATAAATCTAACCTCAAGATATACCTACACAATTTTGAGTTCAAAACATGCTATGTACCTAGGTACCTACTATGTGTGTAGTATGAGGTAGTGGGGTCTGTTTTTTTTTAAACTCACTAGTATCTTAATGATGCAACCAATAGAAATCGGTCAAATCTTAAAGCGGGGCATATTGGAGATCCATGATGATTGTCGAATCCCAGCCTCCCCCACATAGTATGCAAGCTTAAGGTGGGGCTTTGACCCAATCCACGCAATTCTAATCGACCCTTGACCTGCAACTGCAAACTTCAACGACTTTCCAATTCTTTCACGTTTCCGGTTCCAAAGTCGCTTCAATTGGTACACAATTAATTCCCAATTAGCAACGCGACAATGGATAACTCCGTCGCGCCTTCGGATGAGGGCTTTCTTCCTGAATCACTCGATGGTTCCATTATTGATGATCCGTTATCTATCACTGATCCTGCACATACCTTTGACATAGATATTGAAGCTCCTCCACCCTCACTTCCCACCGATTTACATGACGACGCGTCACCTAACACCGTAAATAGCGAGTCGAGCAGCCTCAAGCGCTCAAAACCGCATGACGAACCCGACGAGGGATGGCAGGTTGTAGATCGTCGCTCTAAGAAATCGAAGAAGGAAAAGAAAGAGAAGAAGATTCCGAATCCACAATCAACCAATTACCCTTCTATCACGTTCAACTACAACGCAAAACTCCAGTCCAAGATCGCACTGGACTCTCTTCGGAATCTGATACTCTATATATTTTCTGAAGGAATTGCGCCACAATGGGTTGCAGTCTCTCAACGACCGCAATTCCGAAAGATTGTCGCGATTATGGTACCGGGACTAGAGGAAGCCATGTTTAAACAAGATGTTGACTTCGCTACGTATAACGATCAACCCCTCGATCTTGACCAAAAGCCTCGAGTAATGACATCTCCTGATGACTACTACCCACGGCTTCTCAAGAAGAACGAACTCCCAGAGATTCTGATGGATTTTGCCGACATGTTTCCTCACCTCTGGCCAGTCAAGACCCCGGGCAATGAGAAGTTCGGTCATATACGTTCGCCACTAGGCACTATGCTCACAGCACCAGTTGAGAAGTCCAAGGAAGAGAAGGGTAAAGGTATCCAGAGCGCGAAGGAGCCGAAGGGCTGGAAAGACGAACGCACTAGAATAACAGAATTCTTGACAATGCCGGAGGATTTCCAAGCGAACGGATATTTTCTACATCCCGCATGTATACCAGCGGAGCGACGTAAGAATTTCCAAGATCCGGAAGGCTGGGTTCATACCAATGTGGAGAATTTTGAGGATGGCGACGTTCCAGAAGAGGAAATCCAACAAGGAAGTATAACGGCAGGCCGAGAAGTCCTCGCGCTCGATTGCGAGATGTGCGTTACGGCCCCAGAGGAATACTCTCTTACAAGAATCAGTCTGATGAGTTGGGACGGAACCATAATCCTAGATAAACTCGTCAAACCGGACAAGCCGATCATTGACTACGTCACTCGATTCTCCGGTATTACGGAGGATATGCTGGCCCCCATTACCACAACGCTGAAAGATATCCAGCTCCAGCTCCTCGAAATACTCCATCCGCGCACGATCCTTGTAGGACATTCATTAGAAGCTGATCTAAAAGCATTGCAACTCACCCATCCCTTCATCGTCGACACCTCTATCCTTTTCCCCCATAACCGAGGACCCCCCCTAAAGAACAGCCTGAAATTTCTCTCGCAGCGATTTCTCAAGCGCGAGATTCAAAAAGGGGTCGCAGGTCATGATTCGATAGAAGATGCCAAGGCGTGTCTTGATCTTGTGAAGCAGAAGTGTGAAAAGGGCAAGTCTTGGGGCAACCATGAATCGCAAGGCGAAAATCTCTTCCGACGATTAACTCGCACTGGCAAGGCCTACCGCGCAAATGGCGGGGTTGAAGCCAAGGGAGGTGTCCACGTCGGAAAGACGAGTGCTATGGTTGACTGGGGTGACCCGATGAAGGGCGCTGGGGCAGCATCAACATTCCCCATCGGATGCAAATCAGACGAAGAGGTCGTAGAGGGGATCATACGCGCTGTGAACGGCGATCCCACCGCTGAAGAGGTACCGTTTGGCGGCGTCGATTTCGTCTTCGCTCGGTTCCGGGAACTAGAAGCATACCAAGGATGGTGGAATGGCAAGAGCGATATCTCACCTCCTGACTTGTCCGACATATCTCTCGAGACTTGCGTCCAGAACCTTGCTCAGCGCATCAAGCACATTTACGACGCTCTGCCTGCCTGTACGGGATTCATCGTGTTCAGTGGCTCCGGCGATCCCCGAGAGATGAGCCGCCTGCAAGCTATGCAGGCCCAATTTAAGAAAGAGTACGCGGCACCTGGCAGCGATTGGGATAAACTAAGCGTCAAATGGACGGATAGGGAGGACCAGGCGTTGAAGAAGGCGGTCGGCGTTGCACGGAATGGCATCGGGTTCATCGGCGTCAAATAAATTGATCTTTATATACGTCTTGGAATCATGTGTATCGCCACAATACTCATTGTTGGTACGGGGAGGGGAAAAGGAAGTATTAGGGGACGATGTGCATGAGATACGAATCTTGAACGTTGTCTGGCATTGGGATTAAGAGATACCCCATTTTCATACTCTTGCAAAGGATACATGGAACCCTATGTATATAAAGTAGTTGATCTGATCAACGAAAATGGCATGGGCCATTTACTGTTACTTCTTTTTGGCCTAAATGTACCTACATACGTTGACTTGATATGGTCGTAGACGCCTGAAGCTTCTCCCCTCGTGGATATTTGAGGTATGGGGGCGGGGAGCTAGGTACGTGGTTCCTGTAGAGTAGATCGTCGGATCCACTGGTAGAAGATTAATGGATGATGTCCTGTCTATTAGAGCTCAGGCCAAATCTCCAATAACATCTTTATCTAACCTTTCTAGAGATCTCATAGCTTACGCAAGAGTTGTTTATAGGCCGCACCGTCTAGTATCTATATATAAGGTATGATCATGTATAAGTTGACGCCTCGCTATTCTTTTACTATGAATAACCGTTTAGATTGGCCTGCCTGAAAGATAGCCGTGAAAGATGTGAAAACAAATAAATAAAATTAGGAACTATATAGGTATTAGTTGAGAATGCTTATTTTGCATTTAGAACTCTCTTCCATACCTATCTAGATACATACCAGTAAGGAGGAGTTATAGAATAGCTTAATAGAGGAGCACTCCCTTCTTCTCTAACAGTATATTTGCATCATCTCGTCTTCCCCTTCGTCAAAATCGACGCCGACTCGTTTTATGCTCGCATATAACTTCTCAATAATACCGTGCCCTTACATGTCAACGTTTAATACTTAGGTCGCAGACATAACATTGACTAACCCGGCCAGCAACCTGTCGTCCAAGTCCGGTAGTAACCGCTAGGGTTTAGGCAGCTTCGTGGACCCAGTATCAAATTCCCAAAGCCATGTTTCGCTTGCTCCAGGTCTAATTCTCGGGCCGCAAGGCTAGGGTCTACCGCGTAGTGATATTGCAGGAAATTTTCGGAATAAAGTCAGGGAAGAGGGTGGTAGGGGCATCCGAGGACCGAGATCATCTTGATCATCGTAGCTTGGGGTGGGGTATCTTGTCGTTGATTATCAAGAATGTAGAAACAATCGAAAACGTCCGAAGTACATGTGATTTACAAATTGAATGATTTTATGTCTTTCTAAAGACTAAAGTCTAAAGTACTGTGGCTAGTTGAGTTGAAGAAGAGGAAAATAGAGACAGGTATGGAGGTAAAATGGCTTAGTAAAGTACGGGCCCTTATCGCTTATCAGAATTTGGAGATGCCCCGCTATTTGAATCCACCAACCCCGTATTTTATGCAGGTACCCGCCTTCCTCCCCATCAATTGATCTCGGATCCATTCCATTAACATGCATCTACAATAGCTCCAGAATCTTTCAACAATTCTCTAAACTGACAGGTTGTCGCCAGACATTTAGCTGCTATGGAGAAAATAGCCTGCAGCTGTACAAAATGCAAAGTATACCTAGGCGAGTTTATTAATCAATGGATTAAGATTGGCAAAAGCTACGTCAGTCCCGTTGTTGAACCCGAAGAAATCTCTCCCATTGGGCCTACGGGCACGGCACGGCTCGGGGAGAAGCAGACATTGATTGAGAATTGGTATGAGCCGATATCATTAAGATCAAACTACATGCAAAATATACCGGCAGCTAACAAATATCCTTTTGCAGCCATCTCCAAGATCAGGCATGCCGTTGCGGTGCTGTTATCGGACTTAGATGTCTAGACACACCGGTCAATCACGTTCTGCACAAGTAAGCATTTTATATGTGCCCTCTTTCTTAGGAACAATTGGCTAATAATAATAATTACAGCGGCCAATTGTTTTTACAGCTCTCTTCAGTTGTGTTCACAGGCTTGGATTGGAATGCTAAGCACGTTCAAATAAGGATTCAGAGGACATTAAAACTCAGGAAAGCTTCACGTAGCGGATTCACTGCTGCTAATTCACCTCAGGCCTCTGAGGATAGTTCCAATATGTCTATGAATAATGATGGCCCCTCAGAAATTCATGGTCATCTCCTTGATCATCTACAGGCTCAATTAGATGCACAGAGAGAAGAAACCCAGAGATTAAATCGAGCTGGCTTTCATATGGCCTCTTCTTTCGACAGTGCTGTGCTCCGCATTGAAAGCGAGATGAAAAAGTTCAAGGAGAGCATGGTTGACTTACAAGAAGATCAAATTAAAAAATTATCCAGGACTGGTAATGTGGAGGATGACGTTACTTTGCTCAAAGTCGAGGTCGATGACCTAAAAAAGGTGTCACAAAACGCGTCAGCATATACTCGCCTTGAGAGGGAAGTCAGCCTTGCAAAGCAGGCAATTGCGGACGTAGGCTTATCTTTGAGCAACGAACTCGATAAGTCAGCCAAAAAGCAACAACGAAAGCACGAAATATTAAGTGCAGGCCTTGGCAGTGTCCAACTCGATTTGGGGGTTTTGCGAGAAGAACTAGATGGAACTAAGAAGACTGCGACTGAAAGAATATCAGTAGAAAATAATTACGCCAAGGAAGTAGCTTCACTCAGAGCTGAACTGAAGGAGCTCAGAGAAGAGTTGGCCAAAGAGCGATCACAAAAGTCCCTACCGAGAGACCCTGTGATCCCATCACGGGAGATCGATATACTTACGACCAATATCACCAAAATTGGCCAGAGAGCAAGCCAGGTTGAAGCCCTTCAAATGGGGTTTGAGCTACTCAGAGAGCGAGTTCAAAGGATGGAGAAGATGCTCACACCTAATACTCAAGATGCTCTAGATATAGAGAGCCAGACCATTCATTCCACTGATTCAGTATCTGGGACATCTGGACAGAAAAGGAAACACAATCCTCGACCAGAAGAAACTGCCAACTTGCGCACGTCTCCAACCACATCGCCAAGTAAGAGGCCGACACGAAAATCGTGGTCTAGCTCTCCATCAACTCCGCCGTCTTCTAGAACCCAAACATTAGGTGCCCAACCTTTTGATTCTCCGCGACTCACCAAGTCAGGTGCAGTTGATAAAAGGTCAACGAGGAGGATCACTCGACTTGCGGCGTTACGAAGCGCCGCCTCGAACGATTAAGTTTCCACCTCTCGAGAATGAAGTTTTGTGAATCATGGCTATTCGTCAAATTCAGTACACAGTACTTCCAAGGCGAACCCAGCCATTGTTTGGATTGGCTCTAGAACTACGCTATTAAAGAAATGTCTTTCTTCTGGGCCATTCGGATTCTTGGCGAAAGCATCGACTAGCGCGTTCTCGGTTTCTCGACCCGCGAGGCATTTGAGATCTTCTATCGAATCCTCTGCTTCGTAGATCGGTTGCCACTTGTCGGAGTGAGCTGCTGGGGAATGATGGATGATTCCCATCAAAAGTATATGGCACATAGTGGGTTGGTCTATCTTGGTCGTGATCTGGCGAAGCCTAGCTGCAAGAACTCCACTGCTCTTCTTGGTCGATTCAGAAAGTGAACCGAAAGTCAAAATTTTGACCATCATTAATACGCCCTTCACTCTTAGTTTAGAGAAAGGTGCAGGCGATATGTATGGTTCGCTGTTTAGAGCAAGGAAGCATACAATAGCGAAACCGTATGCAAGCTTGCCTTGTATAATGAGTTCTACGCTAACATCGGAGAGCACCTTATACAATGGCTCTGCAGCATACAATCCCGGATCCCGAAGCTGCAGGCACATCTTCCAGCGGTCACGGAGTTGTTGGTGCATTGTTCTCTTACTCGAGGCGTCAAGTCCGGCCATGCAGAGCGGATATATCTTCTCGATATACCGTTCCAAGGTTCTGTCCGAGTTTATGAATTTTTGGACGGGAGGGTTCCGTAGCTTGTCTACGTCGCGGACGAGGCTAAATGGATCCGACGAGTTCAGTTCTAGGTTCGGATACATCTGGCAGACTTGGTAGACGTCCAGATTATCTTTGCACTTAGGACACTCGCATTTAAAATAATAATGCGTACTCAAGTGATACCGACGACCCGTGCGATAGGGATTGTCTGTTGTGAAACGGTTGTTAGTGGTTGGCATCGGTAGAATACCTGTTAATTCTGAACTTACTTGTATAAGATATCGTAATTTCCTCACCCTCCTTGATGTCCTGATTCGCGTGCAAAATGGCCTTCCGTCCCGAGAACGATATGTACGCGTTCGGCATGCATGAGTGGTTGATCATGGCCAGCGCCGCGTTGATGTAGACGCCGCTCTGTCCAAAGTCCGCCTCCTCCCTGTTGAACGAGTTGACTTGTAGCTAGCTGCTGTTAGATCTAGTATAGTAATATCAATGTTGTAGGTAAACGAAAAGGCGCATAAATCGCCACAGATCAAGCAGAACCTCATTTAGACATAGGAACCATAAACTCACCTTGCGCGTGATATCTATCCCCTCGTCAATATTCTTCTGGCTCTGCTCCCGCCCAATACAGTGAAGCGCCGCAGTCACCTGGAGCATCATCTCGCCAGCCAACGTCCCGGGCGCCACGCGAGTCTTATCCGCGTGCCCCTCCATCTCCGCCACCGCCTCCCGCATATCCGGGCGCAGCAGCACCTGCACCAGCGCGCGGACGGGGGACGGCAGGATCTGCGCGGCGGCCGGCGCGCTCGCCGCCTTGAAGGCCGCGCACTCGCCGTTGCCGTGCACCAGCCGCCAGTCCCGCTTCTGGCACGCCACACTGCAGTAGTGCGACACCCGGCACCCCGTGCAGGCGCGCACCGCGGGCACGCCGCCGCGCGACCCCGGGACCGGGCCGCCGCCGCCGGGGTTGGACGGGCGAGGGTTGAGGCTGGCGAGCAGCGCGGCGGTGACGCGCAGGCAGTGGCTGCACGTGTTCGACAGGTGCGGGTTGGACGGCAGCGCGATGCTGGGCGATGGGAAGGGGCTGCTGGCGGAGGTGGAGGTGGAGGAGGATGGCGAGGTGGAGGGTCCGGAGTCGGTGACTACGGCGATGGTGGACCCGGCGCCGAAGGCTTGCGAGGCGTACACCGAGCGCCCGCGCGTGGCGGTCGCGGGGTGCAGGAGGAGGCCTGGGGGGAGGGTGGGCATTTTGGGGGTCAGGTACGTAAGATGAGGTGAGATGGGATGGGATGTGTACTTTGGGGTCCGAACTGGTTCGGTCTGGTCTGGTCTGGTCTGGTCTGGCCGTGTATGACCTGACCTGGTCCGAAGGCACAGGGGTCTTATAGACGGGTTGAGGAAGGAGTAGTGTTTGTCATTTTGCGTTTGATAGACGTGGCAGTGTATGGATTTATGTTTTTCAGAATTCAACTACATGTAGCTATAACAAACACACGTGTATGTGGTATGATACACATGGCATCATGTAGGCGAGAAGGCGGTAGGTATGTTTCGAATATGTGCCTATCCGTTGGAGAATATTTCTCCAAGAGCTAAGGATTTGGATCTGTGGGTCTATCTAGGTAGGTACATAGGTTGGAATCTTCATTACTTAGGTAGACTTCATCAAGATGAAATAATCTAAGGTTTCTTTTCCCCTTTACATAGCAATGCAAGGTACCAAAGGTAGGTATTATAAGTTCTTTAATGCAAAGAGATCAGACCTTCCATATAGAGCGCCAATCATGGTATATCTACCAATCAGCTCCTCCATAATCTACCACGAACGAACTGTACATGTAAAGAATAAGACATACCTACATTCAACCCCCACTCGGCCAGTGAGTCACTAGCCGTATTACATATGACAAATGCAGTCATGGTATGCGTAAAACGTAGGTACCTAGTCAGGAACCTGATGCGCCTAGATCTTGTTTAAAACAAGCCGACCTCCACGTAGATCAAGCTGGGGCATAATGTAGGCTTCCGTGAAACGATGATCAACAGGGCTTCGCTTGCTACATTGGGCAATCAGCTTGCTTTTGCTTCTTTCACTCAAACCAAGCCAAACCAATCATAGACAACATGCCTCTAGAGCTAAGGGAAGCCACCGAAGCCGACGCGCGCCGGTCAGCTGAGATCGAAAGCGTGGCGTATATCCACAACTCGTTCAACAAGATCCTATTCCCGGGCCCGCTCTCACCAGACGCACTTGACGGGCGTGTAAAAGGCCTGGTTGGAGAGCTGAAGAACGATGCGACAACGCACTGGTACAAGGTCGTCGATACCGACCTACCGGAGGGCGAGCAGATGATCGCCTTTTCTAAGTGGCATATCCACACCGAGCCGCCGAAGCCAACGCCTCTTCGAGATTTCGGTCCCGCAGCTAACGCTGAGGTGTGTGAGTTGTTGTTCGGTAGTTTTGCGAAGCAGAGGGCGCGTCTTTGGGGGGATAAACCGCATGTCTGTAAGTAGTTTATCTACAGCTGTATTACCCATAGGGGATATGATTGCAATACTAATATCAAGCGAAGATGTCGCGCTCCTCCTTACCGATCCTAAACAGCAGGGCCGTGGGGCGGGAGGCATGCTAGTGAGACATGCAGTAGATGAGGCTCGTAAGCTTGGTATGATCGCCTACCTCCAGGCTTCCCCGGCGGGCCACGAGCTGTACAAGAGGTGCGGCTTTCACGATATCGACTGCTTGTCGACGGACTTGAGCAAGTGGGGAGCCACGGAAACGCATTATATCTGGGCAATGATGTGTGATCCGTCCAAGACTTCTTACTAAGGCATATCGACGCGGATGTTATCATATGTAGTATCATATCTATCACACAAAGTTATGAAATATCATAAAACTTTCACTATTTATAAGAACACAAGATGGTGAGTTGAGTTGTGCAAGAGCAACACATACGTAGATGGATCCTTCCTGAACTTGGGTGGAGCCTAATACTACGGTGCTCCTGTGCGTCCGAGCCTCCTAATTATACTGAATATCGTCTATGTGTAATAGACGTTATTCTGTACTGGTAAGGGTAAACTTGTGTGATCAATTGTTAATTAATTTAAGTTTTAAAGCTAACTTAGATTTGCGTGCGATCTAAGGTTATTTCAGCAGCTAACGCTTGCTACTGCAGGTGGTCCAAGCGTTGCTGCGGAAACCCTCAAATCGGGGATCTATATCACTCTCCTCCATTATGATTATCCTTAATCATTACAAACATAATCCCTCTTGATCATCCGTGATCATCATAACCGTACGGGGTGACCGTCGTCCACGTATGCCGGGAACAGGTTGCTGTTATTGTACTTGCTTGGGAGCACCAGCCCTCCTAGGCATCGTAATAGCTGCAGGCCATAAGAGCCTCGTGATAGCTACAGGCTATAAGAGCCTCGTGTTGTATTGCCAGCTGTTTCTGAGCTGCTGCTACCTCTTCCTCCTCGGTCGGTTCGCTAATGTATTCGGCGTACTCGACAGGTTCGTGAGTGCCTTCGGCGTACTCGGTGGCGTACTCGGCAGGTGGTTGATTTGCCGTATCAATAGATGCTGCGGTGCCTAGCTCAAGTGCTGCAGTACCTAGCTCAGATGGTGATAAATTCGTTTTAGTAGGTAACAGGTCAGGTTAATTAATTGATTTCCTAGTCGCTATGCTTCTTATAAGGGTTGTTATCATCGTGAACATCTGGTCGAAATTTTTATTTATGTTATCCAACATCTTGTTGTGCTCTGCAAACGGTTCGAGCCTTTGGTAGGCTTGATTGACAGTATTGTCATAGTTCTTACGAACGCCGGTGAGGCTGGTGACGTCCATGGGCGCCGTGGGCGCCGTAGGCGCCTTGCCCTTGCCTTTGCCTGCCTGTTCGTCTAAGTCGAAGCCAGCTGCTTTAGACATGGTCTAAGAAGCTGGTGTAAAAAGGTGTGATGTGAAAAAGGGTATGAAAATGATTTAATTTGCGTTATTGGTATTTTACTTGCGTAAATAGTTATTTGTGCGTCCGAGCCTCTTAATTATATTAAATATTGTTTATATATAATAAATGTTATTTTATATTAATAAAGGTAAATTTATATAATTAATTGTTAATTAATTTAAGTTTTAAAATTAATTTAAATTTACGCGCGATTTAAGGTTATTTTAATAATTAATGTTTATTATTATAAATGGTTTAAACGTTATTACGGAAACCTTTAAATCGGGAATTTATATTTCATTAATTTATATCCGATAAAACGAATTTTAAAAATCATTTTATATTTATTTAAAAAACTTATTAATTTTAATAATTATTTATTATTTCGTTTTAAAGTTAAACATTTTATAATTAATGGCATATATAATAATAAAATTAAATTATTATAAAAAATTAAATTTATATTTTTATAATATTTATATAATTAATTATATGGTTTTAAAAATTAAATAAATATTTTAATAAAGATTTATTATTTTAATAATATTATATTTTAATCGTACCTCGCGGGTAAAAAAGCGGCGTTTTTAATTAATTAAAAACTTTATTAATAAATTATCATTTTATTAAATGTTTTTATAAAATAATATACCTTTTAATTTAAATAATTTTCGTAATAAAACATCGATATTTTAATGAATTATTATAAATAAATGGGTAATTAAAAATTTTAAAAGTAAATTATAAATGCATTAATTATTTTAAAAAAGTTATTACTTTATTTATAATACATTAAATAAAATTCTTTAAGTAATTAAAAAAGCTTTAATTTTTAAAAATAATAATTATTTTAATATATATAATAATTAAATTTTAAATATTTATATGGTAATATTTTTTCGTTAATAATTTTATTTTACATTATTATTAATAAATTATTTTTACGATATTTAAAACCATTTAAATTAAATAAAACCATTAAATTTTAAAAATTTAAAAATAAATAACTTTAATATAACCGTTAAAAAAAAGGCGTAAAAAATAATAATTAATAAGTTATAAAAACTTATTAACGATTAAAGAAAATTAAATAATTATTTAATAACCGAAAATATATAATTATATATTACGGTTAAAAAGTTACGAATAATTATCATTAAAATTAAATTTATTATTATTAAAACTTAATCGATATTATTAATATTATTATTATTAATGTCACGGCGAGTAGGTTTTTAATTAAAATAAAACTTATGTAATAATAAAACCACGTACTTTATTAATAAAAATATTTAAAATAAAAAATTAAAAAAAAAAAAACCATGAAATAATTTCCTTTAAAAGGTCTTTATATATTAACTTTATAACCAAGATATTAATTAATTAACTTCGTTAATATATTTTAAAAATAATGGTAATTAAATGTTATTATATAACTTTTTTTTTAAAAAAAAAATTCGGTTTATAAAAGGAATAAATTATTTATTAATGCGTTTATAACTTACTTCTTTAATTTCTTTTTTTTTTATGGTAAATAAATTATTTTCATTCATTATTTTTAATATTTTATTTTTTATAATAACCTTAATTTATTATTAAAATTTAACCGGGGGATTAATAACTTTAAAATATAAGTTATAAAAATCTTTTACCTTAATTAACGCATTAAGAAAATCCTTAAAAAAGTATTACGTTAAGTTAAGGTTGTAATTTATTTAATTTATTTTATATTAAAGCTTTTTTTTAAAAAACTTAAAGCTTAATATTTTAAATATTTTATATTTTTATTCCTTATTAATTTTTATTAAAAGCGGGAAATTTATTACCTATTTTAAAATTAAATTATTTAAAGCTTTAATTAATTGGTTTATATTTAAAACCTAATAAATTTTTATATTTAAAAGTAAATTAATTTTAAAAGCATTGCGATAAAATTTTATTAACATTTTAAAAAAATTTATCATCGGGTAATTTAAATTATTATAAAAGTGATTTATTTATTAATTACTTTTACGGACATATATTTAATTATTTATTATTTAATTTATTAATTATTTCTTTTTATTAATTTATTTACTTTAATAATTTTATGTTAATAAAAGGTTTTCGTGGGTTTATTATATAATAAAAGCTTAACATTTTATTAATAATTAAGTAATAATGTAATTAAGCTTTTTTTAAAAAGTCTTGGATTTATAAATATAAATTTATTAATTAAAAATTATCTTTAAAACAAATCCCATTTTTATTTTTATAAAAAAAAGCTTTATATTTAAATATAATTAAATGGTATATATAAAATCCAAGTAAAGTAATATTTTTAATTAATTATTTTAAAAATAATTTATAAAAAGTTATAATTTTATTTAAATAAATTAATTAAGAATTTTTGTTTAACCGTTAAATTACGGGTGTTTTATTATTAATTTATAAAGGTTTACCTTAATAAACTTAATTAATTTATTTAAGAAAATAATTATAAATTAAAGATTTTTATTAAATATAATCGTTTTAAAGGTTTTATAAATATATTAAATGTATTTATAATATAAGTTTATAAATTGCGTGGCGATATAAGTTTTATACATAAATAATAAAAAAGATTTTTTACTTAATTAATTAACGATTATTAAGATTAAATCGAATTTTTTATAATTAAAAGGTATAAATTTAAAATTTATTAAAATATGTTATTATATTTATTTATTAACGGGGAATAATTAAAATAAATTTATTAATTTAATTTTAAAGTTTTAACTTTTTTAACATTATTTATAATAAGCGTAATAATGGTTTATAAATATTTTTATGTTAAATTATAAATATTTTTTTAACATTATTACATATATTTTATTTTAATTTAAATATACTTAACTTAAAAGACGGTAAAACTTATTATATAATTTAATGTAAAATTCCTTGTTATTTAAAATTATTAACCTTTTTTTTAAAAGTAATAATTTATTTTATAAAGCGTATTTTTTTTTTTTTTTTTAACTTATTTATATTACGTTTTTAATTCGATGGCATTTCGATTAACCGTTAAAATGATGTTAATTAATTTAATACCTTAAAATGGTTCTTCCTTAAAAATCTTTATTATAATTAAAATATATTAAAAGTTTAAAAATAATAAATTTATTAAAGGTTTATTAATTAAAAGTTATAAGGGATTTATTTTATTATAAAACATTGAAAAAAATAATAAAATAATGAATTAATTATATTCTTTAATTGTTTTTTAAATGGTTAAGTTAACCGCTTTTCAAAATAAGGTATTAATTATTATATTTTCTTTTTTTAAACGATAATATAATTTATAATTAAATTAAGATAAATGTTTATTTTAATTAATTTAATAAAAGTTTAATATCCTTTTAATAATAAAATATTACAACGTTTAATAATTTATAAATATATTAAATTTATTATTTAACGAAATGAATATATGTTTTTAAAGTTTTATTATTATTATAATAATGAAAAACTTTTTATTATAAATGAAATAATTATATTTTAAAGAAATTATTATTTTAAAAAAGAAAATTATTAAATATTAATCCTTTAATTTATTTAATTATAAAAAAACTTCAAAAATTACTTTATTAAAAGTATTGGTTTTTAATTTAGTTTTTTAATTTTTATAAAAGTATTTTAAGATTAAAAAGATAGTTAAGGTTGTTTTTAATGCTTTAAATGCCTTAATATGTTCGTTGGTTTAAATTTAATGCGGAGCGGTGGTAAAAAAATGTAAAAGCTTTATAATTTAATTATATTTTAATACGAATTATTAATAAAAATTATAAAAACTTAAAAACGATTAAAGTTTTCGAACTTAAAAAAATGTTTCTTAATTTTAAATTACTTTGATTTTATTTTAATTAATAATTATATTAAAAATAAAAATAATAAACTTTAAAAACTTAATTTTTATAATTAAAAACTTGTTTTTTTAAATATTAATTTATAAATTAATAAAATATAAGCGTTTTAATATTTATTATATGTGGTATTTATGGAAAAATAAGTTTTTTAAATAAATTAAAATATTATTTATATATGTTATATAAAAATTATTAAAAAATAAAAAAAAGGTTTAATTAATATATCTTTAAAATGCATTAAGCTTATTATTTAATTTAAAGGAAAATATATGGTATTTGTATAATTTAAAATAAGTTTAAAAGGTAATAAGGTTTTTTAAGGCGGGGTTTATTTTAATATAATGAAAAACTTAATGAATATTAAGCTTTATAAAAACCTTAATTTTAGAAATTTTTTTTAATATTTTATTAATTAAAAGGAAAAGGTAACAATCCTTTTTAATGTGGGTGTTTAATTTTTAATAATTAATATAAAACCTTAGGTTATTTTTTAACTTTTTTACGAAAAAAATAAAGGATTTATATTTAATTATATTAAGTATAATTTATTTTTTATGTAAATGGTTTAATAAGTATTTTTTTAAGGCTTATAGGTGTTTTGTATTTATATTATAAAGGGGGTGTAATTTAATGGGGTTAACACTTTTTTTTAAATTTATTTTATGGTTAAAAGGTTAATAAAGTGGTAATGAATTATTATTTTTTTTTAAAAATATCTTAATTAAATTATATAAATAAAAGGGAAGCTTTTTTATGATTTATTTTTGAATAAAATTATCTTTTTATTATAACCTTTTTTCGAAAGTTAAATCGAACTTTTAATAAAATAAAATAAAAACGTTTAATAATTTGTAAATTATATTAAAGCTTTATTAAAAATATAATATTTTTTTAATAAACGTTAAGTTTAAAATTAAATAAATATTTATAATAAATAATAATATAAAATGTATTAAAGGTTTAATGGGAAATTAAAAAAAAAAGGGTGGGATAATAACGAAAAGTTATCGGTTTATTTTAATTATAAAATTTATTATAAAATATATAAACGTTATAATGGTTTACTTTTCCTTTAAGGCACGAGATTAAAAGCGATTATAATGTTTTATATTTTTTTATACGGTTTTATTTACGTTTTTTTAAAAGGTGGAAAATTTTAATATAATATTAAAAATATAATAATAATAAAAAGGTAATAACTTAAAGAAAATTAATTATTAATGCCGGTTATTTAATATAATATTATATTTTATTAAGAATTTAAATCTTAATATTATTTAAAATTAAAAATAATCCTTTAAATTTATTAAAAAAATAAATATATTATAAAAACTTTTACCTTATATTTAAATATTAATATAAATTATTTTATTAATTTAATTAATGGTTTATTTATTAAAACTTTTTATTATAATAAATTAATTAAATTAAATAATAAGAAAGTTTTATATATTTATTATTAAACGTACGTTTTATTAATTAACGATTATATACATTTATATTTTAATATTTATTAATATTTATATCGTTATTATTATATTAACACCTTGTAAATAAATTAATATATTAATTACAAATTATAATCCTTTTATTATAAGGTTAAAAAAATTAAAATTAATAAAAATAAATATTAACGAATAAATATATAAAAAAACACTTAAATTAAAGGCTTTATTTAAACGTTATTTTCCTTTAATTTTAAATTAATATTATTTTTATTATATTTTATTAATTCTTTTTTCAAAATAATAACCACGGTTTTAACTTTTATATTACGTGTTAAATAATTATTAAAAAAGTGGCCTTTTTACTTATAAAAATAATAAATTAAATTTATGTTAAACATTATAAAAACGTTACATTAATAAGGAATTAAAGAAGCTTAAAAAGGTTTTTTCATATGTACCTAAGTTATAATCTTCATAATTAAGTAAAAAATATTAAAATTAATAAAAATT
>MU405457.1:0-26506 GCA_022836615.1 Annulohypoxylon bovei var. microspora
ATATTAAATATTAAATATTAAGTTTTTAAGTTTTTAAGTTTTTAAGTTTTTAAATTCTTAAGTTTTTAAGTATTAATTATTAAGGTTTAATGTTTCTTATTTTTTAAAATATTAATGCAAAAAAATATTTAAATAATATATAAGTGTGTACCATTTAAAACTATTTTAATGCATTGAACGTATTTATTTTTTTTCTTAATTTTTTTTCTTTTTAAAAAATATAATTTAATAAAATTATCATTAACTTTATTAAATATTTTATTTTAATGTTTATTTATTTATTAAACAATGTTTAATTTATTATATACGTCCCACACATTAATAATACTTTTCCCCACATATAAATCCTTATAAAAACACATATATTTTTAATACTTACTTTACATATATTATTAATTCACCTTTAAAAAAATTCCACCCACTTTTACACTTATTTATATACCTTCCCTTTTCTCCCATTTTTATTCTTTCATTATTTTGTTAAATTTTTTATAATTATATATTTAAATAAATCTTATAAAACGCTTTTAAATAAATTAAATTATATCCTTAAAAAATTACTAAATAAATAAAATATTATATTAAAAGTTAGGTGTATTTAAAAAATGTTAAATAAAGTAATTTTATTATATTTTTTAATGTGTATAAGCGAAATGTAAGTTAAATTAATTGAATTAAAGTGGTCCGTTAATACTTTAATTTTTTATATAAATTATATTTAAATATAAAAATAATAAATTACATTACGTTACATGTAATATTATATAATGTATTATAATATCTTGTAATTATATGAATGTATAAATTATTAACTTTTAATTTTAAGTAAATATAACCTTATATAACATAAACCACATAAAGCCACATAAAGCCACAAAACGCCCTTTAATTAATAAAACCCTTTTATTATTAATAAAATAAATGTATTCTTTTTTTACATTAATTAAAGAAATAAATTTAAAATTTTATTATAAACTTTATTATCACCTTTTAATAACCCTTTTTAACTTAATTATTAAATTTAAAAGGTTAATGGATTATTTTTCATTTATTTAATTTAGAATGTAACAACTTAATTAATTCATTAAATAAATAAATAAACTTATATATATAACTTTAAGTTTTAAAAATACAAAATAATTAATTAATGAAAATAATAATATATAAACAAGAAATTTTTAATTATATTATATAATTATTTATTAATTAATAAAACGTAAATCGTTATTTTTTAAAGTTAAATAATGAAATAATGTTATTTATTTATTTACTTTTTATATGCGAGTTTTTTATAATAATTAAGTTTAAAAAATCTTAACTATTAATAAGTATTATTTATATAATTAAAAAATTTCTTCGAAATTTAAAACTTTAAAATCCTTTAGTTTTTTTTTAAGTTTACCATGAAATTCTTTAAGAATTATTCCATTAATTATCTTAAAAGTTTATGCCCGGTGTTAAGTTATAAAACCGCTTATATTACTTAAATAAGTTACGTTAATTATTAATTAAATAATTTTCCATTTCCTTATTAATTTATTATTTAATAAAAAATAATTAATAATAAAAAATATAAAAAATAAATTATTTAATAAATTAAATAAATTACTTAACACATTAAACCAATTATTATTAATAATTTACGAAATAATAATTAAAATTTTAATAATATTAATAAATAAAAACATATTATTTATAAAGCCTTTTTCCATATTTAATAACTTGGACGTTTATAAATTCAATTTTATTAAAAGTTTAATCATAATATTTTCCGTAATTAAATTTAATTTTTTAACTTTTAATAAAATAATAAATTATTTTTTTATTACGATTAAATTTATATTATTAAGCAAAAATAATTTTTCTTTAATAAACATTAATTATTACTTTTTTTTAATTAATTCCGGCAAATTATTTTACTTTATACATTTAAGTTTTTACGACGAAGAAAACCATTTTTTTCTTTATGTAATAATTATAATATCCGAAAACTCATCTTCATTTAATATATTAAAAATAAAGTTAATGAAGATCCGTTTTAAAAAAATAATTACATTTATAATAAACGTAATACTTTATTAATATATATTAATAATATATAAAGTATAAATAAAGTTTTAACATATTTAATTTACCATAACATTATATTAAATAAATTATCGTAATATTTTTATAAACTTTAAACACATAAATTAATTTAATAAAACATGCTTATATTCACTTTAATTAAAGAAAAGATTATTATTTAATTTTTTATTTTAAAAAGTTTTTCCTTTTAATTATATAAATAAAATGGGGGAAAATAAAAAGTGCCTTTTTTTCATTGGTATAAATAAAATAAAAGAAAATAAAAAAAGCTTTTTTTTCGTTAATGTAAATAAAAAAATGGAAAAAAACGAAAGAAACTTTCTTTTCATTGGCGTAAATAATATAAAAGAAAATAAAAAAAACTTTTTACTTGTTAATATAAATGAAATAAAAGAAAATAAAAAAGATTTTACCTTTAATTTTATAATTAAAAAAGTAATTTATTTTCGATATATAATTACATAAACGGTATAAATCTTATTAATTATACCATTAAATAATTTAAAAAACGTTATTTCATCGTTAAATAACATACTTATTATTATATTCTTATAATTTTTAAACTACACTAATTTAATATTAAAATATAATAATATTTTTACAAAAAAAATAAACTCCATTTTATAATTAATTTATATACAAATTTACTTCTCATTAAACTTATACTTTTAAACGATATCATTAATAAACCACTCGTATAAAATGCAAGAAATTTATTTTTTAATGTAAAGAATTATAACGTTTATTATCTTTAAAACATATTTATTAAATTAATCTTAAATTTAACTTCGATTTAACTTATATTTCCTAAACTTAATTATTAATATAAACGTAACCTTTTCGCTATTTTTATTAATATAATATTAACATAAATATATATTAATTTTTAATTTAATTATTATATTATATTAATTAAAATAAAGTTATTACGTTACTTTTAATTAAATATTTGCCCTTTTAACGTTATTATAATTATTTAATATATTTATAATAATTAAATTATTACCGGTTAATAAATAATTATTAAAGATAAATGGGATTAAATTAATATAAGGTTACGTATATTAAAACGCATTTTGATGAACATTTAGAAAATTACTTAAATTACGATATAAAGCAACTCAAGGCCTAAGAAAAAATTTAAGAAAAAATTTAAAAAAAAAAAGCTTAAAAAAAAACTTAAAAAAAAGTAACGAATAAAGTAATAAATGAAATGGTAAATAAAGTGGTAAATAAAGTAATAAATTAAGTTATAAATTTAATAACTTTTTAAATTTTTTGTATTTTTTCTTCCATTGATTAATAACGAGGTAATGGAAAGGTAATTTATAAAAAAAGTAATAAGTAAATTAATTAAAATCAAGGAATTTAATAACCTTTACATGGTTTATATTTAATTTCATATAATATATTTTAAATAACGTTTATTTAATATTTTCTTTAACCATTTTAATGGGATGGATTGTTTTAACGTGATTAAGTTTAATTAATGTAAAAAAAAAAAAAAAAAAAAAAAAAAAAAAAAAGGGGTAAAATAAATTAAATATATATAAAATTTATATATATAATAAAACCACTTAAAAGGAAATATAATTATGTTTATATGTAAATATATTATAATTTTTTTTTATTATCTCGTATGTTTCCAATGATTTTATATCCCGCATTATTATAAAACGCTTTTTTAAATTAACGTTCTTAATAATTACTATTTAATATAAAGTACCATTAATCGACATAAATCGATTATTATAAAAAACACATTTAATATTTATCGAAGCGGTTAATTAAATAAATCTAAATTACTTTAATCGTATAAATAATTAATAAAACATAAAAAACAAAAACTAATTATTACATTAAATCTACCACCTACTTATAATAAAATCATTAAAAATAAACCATATATAAATAAATGTTAATAATATTATAAAACATTATATATTATTTATCCCTTCATTATTTAATTAACCTTTTTCGCCAAATAAAATGTATATTAAATATTTAAATAAGTAACTTATAAAATTAAATTTTTTATTATTATTAAACACTATTTTTTACATATGGATTATTTTTAATAACATTTTTTTCAACTTTAATATAACCACAAAAGCCTTAATAAACATTAAAAATGTTTTTTCATTTATAATTAAAAAAGTTTTAATAAACGTTACAAGGTATAATTTAAAGGATTTTTCATTAAAATCTTAATATTAATAAACTTATACTTTTTTAATTATTTACAAAACGGTAAATTTATTATTATAACCGATTACAATTTTTAAAAATAACCAAATAATTAATTAATGAAAAAAAAAAAAATAATATTATATAATTATTATAATTTAAAAAAATCTTAAGGTAATTTTTATTAAATGTTTTATGGTAACCTTAATATATAAAATATTTAATTTTAAATCAAGTTAAAAATAAGTTAAATTAATATTTAAGTTTAAATTTATATTAAATTAAAACCTTAATTTAAAATATTAAATTATTAAATATCCGTTAATTATTATGGTTATTACCATAAATATAATATGGTGGAATATACCGGCGGTTTTTATTTATATTAATAATAAATTTAATTACTAAAAAGGTTAATAATAATTCCCGAAAATTAAAAAATCTTTTTAAATAATAAGTAATTAAATATTTAAGTAATGTAATATATATTTTATTAAAGATTTTTTATAATGTTTTAAAAATGCTTTTAAACTATATTAACGATATTAAAAAAACCGATAAAGCTGATTTTTAACTTTATAATGAAACTAATAAAAGTAAATTATTAATTATTATTTAATTTAATGATTTAATTATATATTATATTAAATTAAAAAATAATTATATATTATTAATATGTATTAAACGAATGATTAAACAATTAAATAAATAAATAAATGAATATAAAAGAAAAGTAAATGATTTTTAATAAAATAATATAAACGTTTTATATGTGTATAAATTTAATAATAAACGAAATAATTAAAAAATTAAATAAAGTTTAAACTTATATTAAATAAATTGTTAATTTATTAAGGTTTAATTATAACTTAAAATAATATTTTTTTACCTTTAAAAAATAATAATGTACGTTAATTAAAAAAAAAAAGAAATAATAAAATTATAAATAAACGGTTTAAACGTGGTTTAATAATATTAATATTAAATAAGTTAAAAATATATTTTTAAATTGTATTAAAAACGGCTTAAAAATAAATTAAAAAAAAGAAAAAAATTTAAACCTTTTCTTAAAACATTTTACATAAAAATGGTCTTAAAATATATATAATAAGTTTTTAATAAATCCGATAAATTAAAAAATTAACGATGTAATTTTAAATTATATGGTAATTAAATTCGTACTAAATTTATATTAAAATTAATTTAAGAAATTACGCGCTTATTTGGAATCATATTTTCAACGTTTAAAAAACATGATATTAATGTTTTAAAAATATAAAATCATTTAAATATATTAATTTATCTTAATATTAATCTTAAGGGGATTGTATATTTTATTAAAATTAATTTAAAATCATATTCGTATAATATAAATAATAAGGATAAAGAAACCAAATAAAAAAAATTTAAAAAACTCGCCGTAATTATAATATTTAAAATAAATACCAAACTTTTTTATAAACTTTTATATTAATTAATTAACATTATATAATTAATTTTATTTTAATTAAAAAAAAAACTTTAAAACTAATACTTTTTAATTAATATTATATGTAAAAGTTTTAAAAAACTAACTTTAAATTAATTTAAGATTAATTTAAAGAAAATTAAAAATAAGTTTTAAATTAATTTAAATAAAAGACTTAAATAATAATGTTAAACTTATTACTAATCTTATGTTTACACCGGAATTTATTATTATGAATATATAAATCCGAAAATATTTGTAAATAACCTTTTAAATTAATTTAAAAATAATCTTTAATATAATCGAATGAATATTATAAAGTTCGTATTATTATATTAAAAAGATATTAAAAATAAAAAAAAAAAAACATTAATAAAGAAATTATAAAATAAAATGTTTACGTGAATAATAAACTTAATTTATATCCAATTTAAAATTAATTTTTATTTATACCTACTTAATCATAAATTATTTCACGTAATTATTTAATTTTATTAAAAAAAATTTTATTTTTTTTATATATTAAAATATTATAATAATATTTATGAAACGAGGGTTTTACACGTTTTTAAACAAAATAAAATAAGTTTTACCAAATTCATTTAACCTTTTTTATACCATTTTGAAATTAAGTTTAATATATACCTTTATAAACCCTTTTCATTAAATACTTACTTAATTATAATGTAAAACCTTATCATTTCGCTTTACCATTAAAAAATAATATTAATCGTATTAATTTTTAATTTTTTTAAACGTTATATATTAATGGGTTATTAAATTAATTTAAGCCTTTTATTTATTCGTTTATAAAATGTATTATAATTAAGCTTCGGAATTATGGTCATAATCATTTACAAAAAATTAAAATAATTATTTATTATATTTGTAAAATTTAATTTAATTTATATATTTTATATAATTTCGAAGTATTTTAATTTATAATTTTCGTTACTTATAAATTATATATATATTATTTATCGTTATTAATAAAATTACTTATATAATTTAAATAAAACTTTATAAAAATAATCTAAAACCACGAAATATTAAAGTTCATAACAAGTAAAAATCTTACATTAATTAAATAAAAATTATATTAAAATTAACCTTAATCCATTTTTAAATTAAACCAAATTATATTCAATTATGTTAATAATTTCAAGTGAATAACCTCCGAAAAACTTATTTAACATTAAACATAAAATATATTATAAACGTTATTATTTATAAAAAAAAACTTATACGATATTTTATAAGAATTATTTTCGTTAAAATTTAACGTAAATTTAAATTAAATTTAAAATAACTTAAAAATAAACGTTAGATCCGAGAAATTTATTATTTAAAAATAAAAAAAAAATATTAATAAATACGTTATTATTTACATAACGAAGAAATAAACGGAAACATTTTAAAATTACGTTTATATTTAAATAAATTTATCATTTAAAATGGTTTATGGGTAAATTAATTTATATTTAATCGTCGAATTAAACGAAATCATAAACGGTATAATTTTAATGAACTATAAATAAAAATAATATTAATAAATTATAAAAATCGAAACGTTCGCTTATATATTCCTTAATTAAGAAATAACATAAATATATTATTAATTATTTTACCATTTATTTTATTAATTTAAGGTAATATTAAAAACCTTAATACATTTTAAACATATATAAAGAACGTATTAAAAGCAAGTTAATACCCCAGTTTTTATTATTACTTTAAATATATATAAAAAGCAAGTACACGGGTTAAATTAATATTTAAAAAGTATATATATAATATATTATTTTTAAATTATCCTTAAATTATTCTTAAATTAAACATTGATCCATTTTAGATTTAAACCCTTTAAAATCATAACAAAAACACTTATTATATATTATAATATTTTATAAAATCCATTTATAACGTAAGTTTTATAATAAGTTTCTTTAATATAATTTAAATGTATTTTTAAACCAAATATTCGGCTCACCTTTATAAGCTTGTTTATTAAAGGTAATTAATATAATAATTAAGCTTTATCTAAGTAAATAAATTATTATAAAATTAATTTAAAACCGATTTTAAAATGAATAAAGTTAATTTTATATAAAAATTAAAGATTAATGGGAAAATAAATTACTAAATTAACTTTAAAGAAAATTATGTTAAACTTATTTTAAGATTAACCTTATAAATTAATTAAATACATTAAAACATATTAATATTAATAAAAACAAGCATTTTATAATTAATAATTTTATTAAAAAATTAATTTTATTTTTAATGGTTATAAAATTATAAATATTAATTTAAACCAATTTTAAAACAATTTTAAATTAATTATTGTTTAATTTTTATAAATTTATTAAAAATTATAAAAAACGGCTTGTAATTTATAAAAAACATGGTATTTTTTACAAATAAAAAAACATATTTATAAAAGTATATTTCATGTGTAAAATAAAAGATTAAAATAAATTAAAATTACCTTATAATTGTATTACAATACATATTTAAATAACTTTTAATTAAACATTTTAATAAATGGAAATTATCGTAAATAAACGGAAAAAAAAAAGCAAAATCCATTACTTTCTTTTAATCTTTTAAATACGTTTAATAATATTAATATTATCTTAAATTAATTTAAGATTAATCCAAAACCGTTATTAAGGTTTAATAACTTGTTATAATAAATTAATAATATAAATTTAACGAGTAATAACAAAAACATTATATAAGTTAAAAATGAATTTAACACGCTTTTAAATTAATAAATAAATTCTTATAAATCATTTAACCTTAATAAATCGTAAAAACAACTTAATTTTAACCTAATTTAAAACTAATTTATATTTATAAAACTACTTAAACTTAAATTACCGGAATATTTAAATTACATAACGTAAAATAATTAAAAAGATTATTTTAAATTTAATTTATAATTATTTTTATAAAATATTAAATTTAATCCGCCTTTATTTAAAAGGCCTTTATAATCATTATTAAGCAAATTTAAAAAAAGAATAATTTTAACACATTTTAACATTATATTACATTTAAACCAATATAAATAAAACCATTTAAAAGTTTTTATAATTATTAAAAATATTTCTAAAATTAAACTTATAAAAAAGGAAAAAAAAATAAAAGAATTATATTAAAAAATAATTAAAAAAAAAACTTAAGTTAAATAAATATTAAAAGCTTATAAATTAAAAAAAAAAAAAAAAATTTATTTAAAAAATTAAAGTAAAAAAAGTTATAAATTAAATTTAATAATATTAATATATATAATTTTTATATAATTTTTGTAAAATCTTTATGTAATATTTATGTATTTTTATTACATTAAATTTATTTATAACGTTTATAATATATATTAACTATTTTAATAATAAATAAAAATTTAACATAATTTATATATAATTTAATAAATATATATTTATTTTTAATAAAATAACGCCTTTTTAACCTTTTTTTTTTATATATTTATCCATTATTTTATTAAATAAATTAACTTTATATTTTATATATCTTTTAAAAACCTTTTATTAATTAAAAATGGCCACCGTTATTTCCGCTTTTATTTTTATTACCATAACTTTTTATAACGGCTTAAATGTTAATAAATTAATTACCTTGTATTTAAATTAAATTAAACTTAAATCGTATTAAAACTATTTTTAAATAATGCTTTATATGTTATTTCACCTTTTATTATAAATGGAACTTAATTCCATGTTATCGGTATATTTTTAATTTATTTTAAAATTATTATTTATTAATTTTATATAAGCTTTATTTTAAAAATTAATTTAAGGTTTTGTTTTTTTAATATATCCCCATTAAAAGTAATTTAAAATTAGTTTTTAATTAAATTTAAATGGTATTAATTTAAGTTATTAATTTATTATAAATACTTATATTTAATGGCTTTTATTTAATTAATTAAATATTTAATATTAAAATTAATTTAAATGCTTTAATAACCCTTTTTTAAATAATTATTTGAATTATAACGCATATATATGTTTTTAAATTAATTTAAGATTATATTCGTTAATCCGTTTATTTAATTATTTTATTATTATTAATTTTAACTTAATTTATAACCAAGCGTTTTAAAACGTTAACATGGTTTATATTATTAATAAAAACTTTTAATTATTTAATAATTTTATATTAATTTTATTTAATTATGGTGGTACTTATATATCGTGCATAATGGTTAAAGTAAATAAAATTTAAAATTATTTCGAAATTAAATTAAAAATGATCTTTTAATTATCTTTTATTAAGCTTACGGTTTAATTAATCGTATAAAAATAACAATGATTAATACGTGAATATATTTAATTAATATTTAAATTAATTTAAAATTATGTTAATTTTTATTTAAAGTTATACATTAATTTATTATTATTAACGAATGGCGTTAATTTTATTTTATTTAAAAACTTAAATATAAAAATCATAAATTAATTTTTAATTAAATTAATTATAAATTAATAATTTAACTTTTTTTCTTTTTACCCGCTTTGTTATAAAATATAAGTTTATAATGTAAATTTATATTAAAATTACGCCGAAATTATATTTAAATTAATATTTATAAATAATATAATAATAAATTCCGTAATTATTTTAATTAACATTTCTTATAATTTATAAATTATTTTATAACGTTTTATATTATATTAAAACCATATTTAAATTAATATGGATTATTTTTTAAAAAAAATATTTTAATTATTATAAATTAACCTTATAATGTTTTTCATATTAATTTACCAGCTTTTATACCTTTAATTTATATAATTAAAAAACGTTTTTTTTACTTTTTACCTTCGCATTAAATTAAATAAAGATTAACCTTAAATTCTTATAATGATAATGTTATATATAATGTTTTTAATTATTTAAGGTTATTTAAATAATTATAATAAAAAAAAGTATTTATATGGAAAATTATCTTAATATAATTTTCGTCCGAAAATTTTTCTTTAAACCCTTTTATTTCGCTGCCGTTATTATATACGTAAAATGATTTAATAAATCCGATATTTATTTATTTACCTTTAAATTAATTTAAAAACCGTTTTTTTTACTCGTTTCAAAGCTTCCCCTTTTAAACGCCTTAAAATTTTAATGTTATATTTACTTTAACTTTATTTTAAATTAAATTTTAATTTATTATATAAAACTTATTTATATTTTTTCGATTTTTTTTATAAAAAATTAATGAATTTTTTAATTTAAGTGGATTATTTTAATTATAACCGTAAATTATTAATAATATAAATGAAGAAAAAAATGAAAAAATAAATAAGGAAATAAATGAAAAAATAAATGAAAAAATAAATAAAAAAATAAATAAAAAGAAAAGTAAAATTAAATTAAAATTAAATTTAAATTAAATTTTTTCGAAATTTCTTTTAAATTATAAATGTAAAAATAAATTTAAATATAAAAAATTAAAATATAACGAGTTTAAAAAAAGTTAATTTTAAATTACTTTTTTTTTAAACTTAAAATTCGAATAATAAATTTTAATAAACCTTATTTAATAAAATAATTTATTTCTTATTAATAATTTATAAATAAGTTAAATACGTTTTTATTTTATATTAATTTTTTTAATTATAAACATAAAAATTTTATACCTTTATATTAAAAGTAATGTATAAATAAAAGTTTATTTATAAAATAATTTAAAATTATTTTAAAAATTAATATATAATTTAAATTAATATTATTATTTTTGCTTTTTTGAAAATATTTAATTAAATTAATATTAACTTTTTTTAATTTAATTTTTTTTTAAATTTTTATTAATATTATATTTAAAGAATTTAAGTTAAAAATAAAAGCGATGAAAATTACGAAAATAAAAATAATAAATTTATTTTTAAAATAATTTTAAATTATATTAATATTAAATTTAAATTAATTAATATTTCTTATAATTTTAATTATAATGTAAAATTAATTTTTATTTTATTTAAACGTAAATATTTAATTTATATTTATTTAAATTTAATTAAATTTAATATAATTTTAAGTAATAAACGTTTTTAAAAATCGTAATTTTAATTATAATAACCTTTTTTTTTTTAAAACGTTTAATAAAAAAATATTATATTAATTTTATAATTATTTATAATATAAAATATTAATGTAAATTAAAAGTTATATTTATATAATTAATTTAATTAAATTTATTATAAGTGTTAATTATATTACGAAATAAGTGAATTTAAGTTATTTTAAAATTTTATTTAATTTTTACGATTAATTATAAAATAATATTATATTAAAACCGAATTTAATATAATTTTAATATAATTTTAATATAATCTTAATATGGTCTTTAAATTAATAATCATATTACATAATTAAATAGCTTAAAAATTAGGAGGTGATCCGAGCTAATCGCCGAGAGATAATCCGAGCTAATCGACGAGGTGGTCCGAACTATGAGCCTTTTCTTTATGTGGATAATACGTACGTGCCATATTGCATACCCACTCATATATGCGGGGCCGGTAGGTTTCTCCGAATCCGTTATACGTATAGTGAATCATGATACGGTATTAATACAATACAAAATACGTATAATGGTATAGTGTATTATACCGATCCGAACCCTAGTGTTCCATCCCCAGCAGAACTTATCATCAATTTCTCCTTTTTATGTTGCTATCTGCCGCACAAACTATCAAAAATCGATCCCGTGGCGCGACGAAGAAATGGACGGCTAAAGATAGTAGCAACATCGACCTCAACGACGAGGGAACCGCCATGAGGTAAATCTTTACTTTTAACGCAACTCGGATCTCATCTCCTAATTTCTCCTCCATTTCTCAAACACTACTAAATACCTAAGACCACCTTAAAAATTAATACCTATTCGCTCTCTCAATTCTTTGTCTCACACAATTACCAAGGTTAACAGGCGCTTGCGTAATAAGTGTAGCAACCGGTCGGCCTCCCCGCTGGCTGAGAGCCGAGCTCGTCGGCTATCCTGCAGACGAAGGCCCTGATCCTAGCTGTGCCGCCGACCCATATCCTAACCAAGCCTCCACCTGACGTGCCCTACCGAAGTTCCTGGCCAACTAGACGAATATATGGATGAGGTCGGGGATCTTCGCAGCCGCTGTTCTCAAGTCTGAACGGGCGTATGTCCCTCTCCGATCATGATAGTTACCTCTATTCCTCTACCAATACCAATACTTACTTCTTCCATGAGGAAGTCCCCCTAGGTGTATGGGAACCAACAAGTACCTAACCAAAGAACAAATATTGTTGGCTTACCTTAAGAGTCGATGAAAAATACCGCTTTGGTGATGGCCGAGAAACACCCAGCCAAGATTTTGAAGGCAAGGCCCCCTCCCATCGCTGACGAGACATGAATGGCTGACGAGACCAAGAACCGTCGCTCTCGACTTCCACACCGTCCGTATCACGTACGGGCCAGAAGATTTCGCGCCTCGAAGACTCGGCTGTGACTCCCGCGGTAACGGGTACAGCTATCATACAATCCTCACCTAGTCTTCTCTGATAAGAGAACAAAGCTCCATCCGAGCTTGCCAAGGAGAGCATTGGTGGCCTAGTTCCATTGCCACCCATTCCTAAGGAGCTGGGCATCACGGAGCGGGGACTGTCGGCGAAGGCACCCCAGGATTAGGGAGGGGCCCTAGACCTCTCGAAGATATAGAGGGCCAGAAATGGGCCGGATATCGCTAGGACCTCTTCGATCGTTCGGTCAGGCAACATAGCCCCTAGCCTGGCCTGTCCTTGCCTGGCCGAACAATCCGTGGCCAACTAAATAGAATCATCGCGATCTAGTCTACAGTATTTTTGGGATGATTAGATGTCAAAGTTAATGTGAATAAGGTTAGGAGAGGTAGGTTATGTGAAGATGGTGTAAGATTTGCTGGGATGGTAGCTGGAGGACATGGCACGGAGAAGAAGCAGGTTAGATGATTAATCTCTCATTTATCCACACGAAGATTCCGTGAGACGTCGTAGATCTCGATTGCGATGTGAGCCGTAGATACCACACCTGATTCAATCACAGCAACAATTATCGTGGGCGAGTACTTACGCACGTACGAAGCTGTCGTTCTCGCGTAGGAGGCTAGGAAACGTCATCATCGATCGTTGGTGTTTCTGGAGACATCGCGCGATGGGGTCGCATCTCCCAACATCGCTACCGCTCCCTGAGGCATGCAGAGATGTTAATGCTGCCACATCGTTCAACATCGCCGGGGACGTTGTCATCAATCGTTAGGCTCTGCTGAGGTCGTTAGAGATCGCTTTTCGCACTGACTATTATTGCTACCACTCCTAGAGGCTTGAAATCGATGACTGGGCTCACGATAGTGCCTCTGAGTAGCTAGAAATGTCGCAGGATGCTGTCACCCCCCCTCGCTGCCGCTGCCGTGGAGCGAGAAGTCGCCGTCAATCGTTGGAATCGCTATCGAATCTCCAACGCCGCTAAGGTATGTCGCTGAGAGTCAATGACTTGGTGATCGACGATGCTGCCGCATCTCCCCTAGGGGCTGTGAAACATCACCATACTTAACATCGCAAGGCTCGACGTCGCTGGAGGACGCCGGAGAACTGCCTAGAATCGCCACCCCCATGAAGGCCTGGAGATGCCATGGTCAATCGCTGGTGTAGCTCGAGACGATGTACATTGCTCAGTGCCGACGTGCATGGACGAGGCTGCCGTCAATCAAGGAGTCGTTGGAGATGTCTTAATCAATCGCGGGTGTCTCTAGAGATGTCGTATGATGGCTGTCGCAACGTTGAACGTCACAGGAGATCTCTCTTCTTCAGTATCATATGTCGTGGTGACCGTTCGTCCCAGTGATTTGGAAATTGTCGGCACCCGCTAGTCAGTCTAAAGCCCTCGGGATTTAATAGTGTGCCGCCGCTAGCTACTGTTCGCAACGGATTCCTGTTGCCTAGGCGTTCGTGATGATGCTGCGATGCTCTACGTTGCTATCGCGGACTACTATACTCGAACAAGTCGCTGTGAGTCGCTAGAAGTCGTCAGACTACTACCCAGCTCGAGGACGCGATCGGGCGCCACCTGAGGCATGTCAAGATGGTCGGGAATTGATCGCTTGGCGTTCGACGCATCGTGTCGTCACTGGGCACGCTGTCCTTATCCCAACGACTCTAGGCAGGTGGTTAGGGGACGTCGTCATCAATCGTTAGGAACTAGCAAGGCCGCTTTCGTTCCGCCTTTCATCGCTACCGCTCTCACAGAGGCCAGGAGACGCCGTACACGATCGCTAGTGTCGCGGTAAAATCTCTAACGCCGCTAAAGTATATCGAGATGGTCGGGGAGGGTGGGAGTCAATCGCTCGGCGCCTGACGACTGACGATGCTGTCACATTGCTTAACGTGGACCACTAGATGCACTGGCCTACACAATGCACCCAGAGAGTTTTAGAGGGCATCGTTGCTAATCTTCAGGCTCTAGAAAAGTCGCTTTCGCATTGTACATCATCGCTACCCACTCCCCGTGATGCTGGAAGACGTTATCGCACCGCTTCCACAGGTTGAAAATGAATAGCCGAGTAGCTGGAGATATCTCAGTATGTTACTGCATCTCCCAACGCCGCCACGAACCGCGGGAGGATTCTATTGCCCCTGACACCACCACTCGTGGCCCCTTTAGACCTTAGGATCAGAACTCTAGGATTTTTCATCTTGTTGACGATCCCACTTGAGGCTTGATATCGTCCTCGCGATTTGCAACAGCCTTTAATGACGATAAACGAATTTGTTTCTACGTGTGAACACCTTAGAGCGCAAATCGTGCATGTATAATATTAAATTAAATATATAAAACAACTCACTAACGCATTTTTGTGATCTCTAACGTCCTATTGATGCACGTAGTCACCATTCTCACCTAACTAGTGATCTGGATGGGTCATAATTCGTCACCCTGGTGAAGTGGGCTGTTTGAGATCGTGGTGGTGCCATATGTTCATGCCGTAAACACAGGCATTCCTTGTCGCTCGAACAAGGTCGCTGTTAGAGCTGGAGATCGTTTTTCAGATCGCTTATTGCTGATACCAATTCGAAAGGGTAGAAATCAATTCCCGATTACAATAGGCGATGCTATTGCATCGCCTAACGTCACCACCCCCTTGGAGGCTTCTGGAAGACATGGCAATGCTTGACGTTGTTGGAGGACTGTTAAATATCGCTACGGTTGCCATGAAATCGTTAGCATCGTTGGGGATGTCATGCAATACTATTATAACGCCCGAAACTTCGCTAATCGCTGGGGGACGCTGCAGCACCATTGACATCGCTCTCGCGAGGACGTTATCGCGCTGTTAAACGCTCTAAGAGGCTCGAAATCAATCACCGAGCTCACGGCGATGCCAGTGAGTAGCTGGGATATCGCTGCCGCAGAGATCAACATTGCTGCCGCCCTTAGAGCCCGTAATCAATCGCTGGCGTTGCTGAGAACGTTCCACGATGTTGTCGCATCGGTACATGCTGCTATCACTTTCTTTTAGGTTGTTGGGAGACGTCGCGATGCATAATGTCGCTGGAACGCTGCTGTGAATCTCTAAGCGGTTGGGGGACGCTGTTACAACGCCCAACGCAACGCTCTTAATAAGCCCGGGAATATCGTAATCAACCGCTGGCATCGCTTAGAGGTCGTACGGTGCTATCATGACACTCAATATCGCTGGGACAATGTCGTCAATCGCCGGGGGTGGGGGTGGGCAATACAGGATGTTGTCCTAACGTCCTCTGGAGACTCTCGCATCCCATAATGTCACTACTAACTGTTATCAGATCTCTTAACGTCGCTGGGAACTTTGTATGATGTTGTCGCGTCCTCAACGCCCTGGAAAACGTCGTTATCGTCTCTGGAGGTGTTACACGGTACTGTCGCATCACCCAACGGTATCATCACTCCCCTAAAGCCTGCAGGACTCCATCGTCGATCGTTAATGTCGCTGTCGCTCTCATGGAGCTCAGAGATGCCGTGATCAATAGCTATAATTTCCCGGGACGTTTTAGGATGCTGTCACAATGTTCGATATCGCTGTAAGTCTTAAGAACGCTGTCGCGATCGCTGGAATGTCGTGAATCGCTAAGCGGTTACAGGACGCCCAACACCCCGAGACTGGAAGTCAATCGCTGAGTCTTAGAGACGCCGCCGTGGTCGTTGTAAAGCTGTGGACACTACTAGGAGCCCAAACCCATTGCTACGATGCCGAGGAGGTTGCTTTCGCGCCCAATGAGCTCTATGACGTCGTTATCAACCGTTATCGTCGTTCTCAGGTTGGATGATGATACCGCGACGTCGAAGGCTTAAAAATGCTTCCAAAGGCTTCCAGAGGCACCAAATCGATCGCTGACACGTTAAGGAGGTCGATATCGCGATGCCGTTAGAATGTTGTAGCAAACCTCGCTGTCGTTAATCGGGCACAAAAACTTTGATAAAGCTGCAAGGACTTCGATTGAAAGTCGCCGAAAGTCCGGCAAGGTTTACATAGCTAGGTATGTATGGAGGCCTGTTCGTACAACTGTGCAACAAAACGTTTTGAGTTTTGGAAAATGGAAGAGGCTATGCCTAATAAGGTAAGGATACTTAAGTATGTACTTAAAAATGAAAGAAAGAGTACTTGGATCTAATTGTACGGATAAATGAATAGAGATTTGTTAAATCAGGGCTAATACTTATATGATACCTTTGGTTTAAAACTCTAATAACTTTCCTTCCAACAGGTTAAATTTAAGATAAAATAGATCTTCTTATAGCTCTCAATTAGGTAATTCTAAAGATATAAGTTTTAACAAGTTGCACGCTATATTTTATGCGAAATAAGCTGTTGTATCGCCGCTCCCAGTGTTGTTGTTGCGACCGGTTGCACGTGACCCCCCGAAACGCTTCAACACCTTGATGGGTAGAAAAGTACTCTCATATGGTCCATGCGTATCGATAGGAATTTGAACCAATCAAAAAGCCGGCTTAGGTTTACCCGAGCTTGGTCCTTATCAAAATCTCTTATCGCGATAATCCGGTTTTTATTTCTTAAAGGCCGGTACGTCCACAACGATTGATTGGGTGCATCGTTTCAAGGGTGGGTCTAGTTTTCACCTTTTTACCAATCAAATCAATCGGTCTCAGCTTTTGAGGTGGCCCGTTCGCGAAAAGGTGGTTTTCGAGCTGGCTCTCGCAAAAATGATTACTTAAGGTGCTTACTTAATTGATTCTTTTCAATTCAACACACGTAAAAAAGACCTTTAATTTAAGTGATTAAGCAACCTTTGAAAAAGTAGCTAAGGCGTTAAAGAAGGGGTTACGGGTGGCCTAATGGGTAGTTAAACCGGTAGTTAAATCAGTGGTTTTTTCGTCGGATAAGAAAAATATAAAAGTGGGTGATCGAGGAATCGAACTATAAACCTCCGGCTAAACTCGGGATATTATACCATCCGAACGGGTGGTTTCGCGTTTTTATATATATTTATATTTATATACATATATTTATACGTATATACATATATCTATACGTATATACACATATTTATCGTTACGTAAATATCCATATGTTATATAAGTATTCTTTTTTTAAATATGAAGTAGATAAATTTCGCACGGCTGGGATACACCTTACCCTTTTAGGTAAAATTAAAAACTAAAAATTGAAAATGCACAGTTGTACGAACGGGCCTCCATAGTATGTACTAATATTACTGATAAGGATAGGATATAAATTACAATATATGGATCGCAGTGCTGTGGGAGTGATGACGTAATATAAAAGAATAAGAGGAAGCCACCGGAAACTTTGCTGTTTCAGATCGACTTTTAGAACTTGGAAGAAGCAACATCAATTTACCAATCCAGCAGTGCCTTCGATAGCAAGTAGAAGGGGCAGGCGTCAATAAAATTATTACTCCCTCACTGCTACTACATAATGACCTCACTCCTGGCATTTACTCTGTGTGACAACCATCTAGGGGGGCCTATTTTTTGATACGTCCTCGGGCTAAAGACGCAGCGCGGTGAAGATGCATCGACGTGCTTGTGATGTGGCCGTACAGTCAGTATTTTACCCTAGTCGTTCACCCTGTGCAAGACCTCCATCAAGGGCCCTAAACCTCACTAACAAGATAATGCTTAATCTTCTCTCAAGTCTATGGGGGGGCTTCGCCTTTATATACCTATGTAAACAGATACATACTGGTTCGCTAGGCACTGGAAAGGTCCACACAAGAGCTACGCTAACCTCTATCCCTTTATACCCTGACAGCATCGCGAATATCTAGGTTACCTGATCACCAAATACCGTACGATACTTCATCTAGTGTCTACTCCGACATCGTTCTCGGCACGGTTAGGCACCTACCGATTCATTGTCATCCTGGGAATAGCCTATCTTCCACTGGTGATGCTGGGTAGAGTCCGACTACCATAGGCATTTGGCGGCGGCTGCCCATACCCCCCTGCAGGAGATAGCCATTGCGGGAGCGTCATTTATAATGGCTTGGTATGTTCTACCCCTCTTTTTCTTTTCCTTCGGGTAACAACTTTGCGAGCATACTAACGACTCAATAGTTAGACAGATCGGGCTCATCGTCAGACCCTTGATCAGAGGTGTCTTTACGCGGTACATGACCTGGCAATGGTGCTTCTACATCAACTTTCCCCTCGATAGCTTGGACTTGGTGATTTGTTGTACCATCGTCGTACAATTTTCCCGTTTCTCCGAAGGGATTGCCTCGATACCGCTCCCGTAGTTGAGCCCTCGATGTCAAGATTGACCCCAGATCCCGGCCTGAGAAACATCTCCAGACACAGCTTCTTTCTGAAATGATGGCTAAAGACCCAGAGCGGGCCATCACCATGGTAAAGGCGTAAGGGAGGTTTGTCCAGTCTGGGTTTAAGACAAGATTGTTACCATTCAAGGCACCAGATCAATACATACCAGCACGAGCTATAGATGCCGGAGACGGGTAAGTTCAAGTCCTTCTAAAGAGTACTGGCCTAATGAATTCTGACAGTTTCGGGCGTGAAGCACCTGTACAACAGTTTGCCGATCCTTGCTAAGGACCAGGATGAAATCTGAGTAATATGGCTATGAAAGATAATTGCCTACTCAAAACATGACGTTGGTCGTAAGGCGCCATACTCGGAACAATGCCGATCCAGATTCGGCGACTTGGACGAAAAGATTATAAGATTATCATCCCATTTTTTATTTGCGCATCGCCGCATCACGCCAGCTTTTCTGTGCTTAGGCATCTCACCGACTTCTTAGCATTGAAGCACCTGCAGAATGAAGCTTATCTTAGAAATCGGAATTGGTTGGCTCAGTGCGATATTGCGAATATCACCGGTGAAGACCCGAGTATCTATCTACCTAGATATGTTCACGTCAAACGCGAAGGACGGCGAGTCGCCGCCCTCGCTGTCGGTCGTCGTGTATGCGATCGGCAGCTAGGGGTCCGGAAGCGTGTTCTGCGTCGGAAGTTCTGGGATTGCTGCTTCTAACGTCGATGATGTGGGTAGGCTGTAAAGTGAGAAAAAGGTTTCGCGCTTCCAGAACAAGTCGAAGATACCTTAGGTAGGTATCCATTTTCAAATGTTCATGAAGCGATCATTTGAAATCAAGGGGTTTTATACGTAATAAATCAATTATCCGAATGCCCTAAATTTTTATAAGGAGTTTGTAATGGAGTGACAAGGTGGTTACTTTGCTTTAATTTAAACGGTCGCCTAACAACCCCATATCTCGGCCCATACACACTTATGGGTTATTGTTCAACAACACCTCGAAATTAAACATAATTAAAACTATTCTCATCTTTACCGTCGCCGCCCACCCTTAATTCAAAGTTTCATTAACAAGACCGCAGTTATCTCAACGAGTTCAGCCTATAATTCGAATAACGAGCGGGCGCAGCCCGCTCGCGCCCGCTTCAGCCATATGGCTTTAACAGCCATGGTCTGTACCCGAGTTTAACGAGGGTAATTAAACGGGAAAAGCTTTGGTGTGTTTTTTTCTTCCATTTTTTTCCTCCATGGTCCTTATTAAAAATCTCTTATCGCAGTAATCCCAGATCTTCGGCGCTAAAAAGTGTGTAAACCCCGTTATCTCCAAAAAGGCCGATATATCCACTACGATTGATTGGGTGCATCGTCGCAACGGTGGCTTAATCTTAGAGCTTTTAACCAATCAAATAATAAATCTTAAATTTCGAGGTGGTCCGTTCGCGAGAAGGTGGTTTTCGACAAGATTCAGTTTTTCGAAAAACGAAAAGCTTGTCAAAAGCTGGCTTTCGCGTATGGACTAGTTGGATTGGTAAGAACGATTACCTAAGGCGATTACATAATTAACTCGTTTCAATTCAGTTGGCCTTGATCTTTAACACAGGTTATATAAGTAAAAAAGAACCCTTAATCTAAGGGATTCAGCACCCCTGGGAAGGTGGCTAGGTGGCCACGGGTGGCTGAACGGGTGCGCGAATCGTGGTGGTGAGTGGTTTCGTCGGATGAGAAAAGAAATAAAAACGGGAGATCGGGGAATCGAACCATCGACCTCCGGCTAAACTCGGGATATTGTGCCACCCGAACGGGTGGCCTCGCGTTATACATGATTTTTACACCGATACTTGTACCTACTAAGTAAACATAACATGGATGACATCCATTACTTAGCAGCTTAACTGGCACCTACTAAGTAATAAACGCTTAGCTGGCACCTTTAAATCGTATTAGGTTAAAGCCTTGCACGAACAGTCGTCCCTTACCCTTTAAACGCGAAAGAAGTTACCCCTCCATCCCATCTCCCAAAGCTGCTTGTCAAGTTTATTTTTGTCTTCTTTTATTCTTTTTCCTTCTTCCTTTCCCCACGCTTTTCAACCTTCACGCCTACGCTTTCTAATTTATTAACAAATTAAACTAGCAAGCAAATAATCGCAAGAATAGGTAACGAAAAACAGAAACCTTTCGGCGATCAGCTAGGTGATAATAAGCCTGGTGGGAAGCCAACAAACACCTCCCAGGCGCACGTCGACCTAAACGAGTGCCTAGACAAGTACGAGGAAGATGTCGGAAGTCTCACGCCCGCCGAAGCTTCTACGTCTGACCTCGGCGGCCTCTCCGCCTCCGTCCACGCGCCTCCCCCACCTATACAACTTCAATGGCCCCCCACCCCCGACGGACAAACCCCTGCCCTGCGCCGACTGCGGCAAGGTCGGCCACCACCTGTGCGTCTGTACCGGGCCGGTAGACGGCGACGGGTTCATCGCGGACTGCCCGATCCATAACACCACTCAGCATTCCTTCGACCAATGCGCTATGGGTAGGGATGACGTTGGTCGTAGAAATTTCAACCAAGCGCATGGCGGTGTATCCGCTGTCGCGCGAGTTTAGTCGCCGCGTCCCTCGCGCCCTAATTGATGTATATCATTTCGGTGACAATTCGAAGCAGCAACTGGGAGTGGACCCCTTGACCTACACCTTCGATGCCGTGGTGGAGAACGTGGAGGCTTTGGAGGAATCCGAGCATCCGCCACAGTAGACGTCCGTCTCGTCCTGTCCCGTCCTCGTGCTCGCGCCGTCCTCGTGCTCGTGCTTGCGCCGTCCTCGTGCTCGTGCTTTTCAGAAGCTCGTCACGAGCCTAAAGCTAACGTCTTTGGTTTCTACGCCGCTATGCTTATAGCATGGCGGGACTCCTATCTGAGGTGGAGGGTGTGGGATGGAATTGGGTGGAACGTGGGATGAGATGGAATTGGGTGGAACGTGGGATGAGATGGGATGAGGGTGGGATGGGGGTGGTTGAACGAAGGGTTTAGTCTTGTCTTTCTCGCGTTCCGGTTTGCTGGAGTTTAATCGATGTCTTTGTCTTAATCTGAAGCCGCCATGCTGCTCGTGAACTCCGTATAGTTGTAACCATCCATTCCCAACCTAACCGTCCCGTCACGACGAGAGGTTTGCCCGACCTAGTAACCTAAGTAAGTCCCTAACCTTCTAACCCGCAGACGAGGGGCAGTAGCAGTGCGGTGCAGAGGCAAGACGTAGCGGGTTTACCATGTCAGGCAATCGATATTCTAACTCCGCTTCCCATAATACCTAGTCTTTGGCCTTTGCTCAAGCCGCATAAATCCTCTTGCGCTGTCCTCGAAACTTCGACAACATCTCCTCCGCCTTCCCATGAGTCATCGATACGCCTCGCATTCATCATCACAACCAGACCTCTAACAGAAAGTGCACCAACCTTCTTGATCGACTATGAACGCATCAGCAGGTCTTAGGTAAGTACGAGTGAAATTCATATGAGTGCGATATGAGTTTATCCTAGCTACCTACCCACCTACCTACCTTGCTGCCTAACATGATACAAGCGCACCTACCAGCCAACCTAGCAACACTGAAGCTTTCGATTAGTGTTCACTCATACTCGCTCCTTAGAAACCTTGTCATACTCGTTCCTTAAAAACCTTGTCATACTCGTTCCTTAGAAACCTTGTCATATGGCTTGTGCGCATGCCTGCCTAACCTAGTAGCGAACTGGGCAGGTCCAGTGTGTCAGCAACAAGATAACGAGGCGTCTTGCCAGTACACCGCACCCGTAAAACCTACTTAACTCAACTCTGATCTCGATTCTCAGTTTCTTCTCCTTCATCTCAAACATTAAACATCAATCTAGACACTCATCCAAACACAAATCCTAATCTCTAAACACCAAGATCAACGCCTAAGATCATCATGAACATAATACCCGTTCATACCAACCCTTCTTCACGAAGATAACCCCCTTGGGCGGGTGGGGATAAGGCAAGGCCCCCTCCCATCACTGACGAGACATGATCGGCTGACGAGACTAAGGGCGGTGGCTCTCGACTTTCACACCGCCTATCCATTAAACAATCTTCGTCGAGTCTCGGTGGCTTGACGACCCTTACCAGCCATTCCTCAGGGAGCCGAGTCTCACCACAGAGCTGGAAGTGCCGGCGAGGACATCCCACGATGGGGGAGGGGCCTTAGACCATCCGATTGTTCGGTCAGGCAACATAGCCCCTAGCCAACGCTTTTCAACCTTCACGCCTACGCTTTCTAGTTTACCAATAAGTTAAACTAGCAAGCAAACAATCGCAAGAATGGGTAACGAGAAGCAGAAACCTTTCGGCGACCAGCCGGGTGATAATAAGCCCGGTGGGAAGTCAACAAACACCTCCCAGGCGCACGTCGACCTAAACGACGTCCTGGACGAGATAAGCGGCGTTCGCGCGCCCGCCACGCAACCTCTCTGGCCTCGGGGACGCTTATCAGACCCCCTCCGCGGATGTGAAGAGCGCCTTCAGTGATCCGCCCAGCCTCGACCCGACCTCCGCCCTGCGGCAACTGCGGCAAGTCCGGCCACCTCTTGTACCAGTGTCCCGGGCCTGTCGACGCTGAAGGGTTCCTCGCAGGGTGCCCGATCCACAACACGAATCTGCACAGATTCGACGACTGCTGGCCTGCCTGGAAGCCCAGCATGGACGCCCTCCGAAATACCACGGTCGTCTGTCGATCGGGGCTTCCTCCTATCCGCACCGTGATGTCCTGGCCGGACATGGCCGAAGAGATGTTGGGAGACCTGCCGACGCAGCCGGTGAATATATATCCACTGACGCGCCGCTTCAGCCTTACCATCTCCCGCGCCACCATCGACGCGTACAACTTCAGCAGCGGCTCATGCGAGCAGCTGGGAGTGGATCCTATGACCCACGACCACGCTACCGTGGAGAAAAACCTCCCTGCTCTGAAGGCTTCCGAGAAATTGGAAGATATAGGAGATTCAGTTAGGACTCAGTAGGCGTCTTGTCCTGCCTGGTCATTCTCCTTCTCGTCACTGTTCTCGCTGTCGTCTTTCTCTTTCTCGTGCTCGTGCTCTTCGGAAGCGAGTCGCGAGTCGAAACCAAATGCTTTGGTTTCTTTTACGCTGCCACGTTATAGCGTGGCGGGAATCGTACCCGAGGTGGAAGTGGGGATGGGATGAGATGGAGGGATGGGAGGGATGGAAGGATGGGATGGAAGGATGGGATGGAAGGATGGGATGGAGGGATGGGAGATGAGATGGGATAGGGATCGGGCCGTCCTAATACAAGGTGTCTTCATACCTAAACCACGGTGTCCATTTATTAGTTTCTAATAATAGTCATGTAGTGGGTAGGTATACTTCCGTTAAGGTACGAAGCCCTTACTAAATCTTGTACCTTTTTTACTTGAAGTCAGATTTAAGTTTACAAAATCTGCCACTATTTACATGATGAGTAGCCTACCACTTTTCGTCGTCGACGACGAGCTTGACAATGAGACGCGAGGCCACCCGTTCGGGTGGCACAATATCCCAAGTTTAGCCGGAGGTCGATAGTTCGATTCCCCGATCTCCCGTTTTCATTTCTTTTTTCATCCGACGAAACCACGCACCACCACGGTTCGCGCACCCGTTTAGCCACCCTTTAAGCCTCCCCTTCTGCCACCCGATGAACACCCTTTCGAACCCCTATTAAGCCACCCGTCTAACCACCCGTCTAACCCCCGTAGCCTCCCCCGATCTAAACACCCGATTAACCACCCGTCGATCCACCCCTTGAGCCTCCCGTGAAGCCACCCGTAGCCACCCGTAGCCACCTTCTCGGGGGTTGCTTAGTCACCCAGCTAAGGGGTCTTTTTTACGTGTGCTAGGTACTACTAGGTAAGTTAATTACATTACATAAGCATCTTAGGTAATCGTTCCTGCCACCCATTTGGCCCGTGGACGGCGGACGATAGTACGAAATCCGTTAACCCGCCTTTTCAATTAAGGTATTAAAATGTATATAATAAAAATATATAATATATAATAAAAACACATTATATTAAAAAAGGTATAAAGGATTATAACGTTAAAAAACGTTATAACGTTTAATGAATATTTAAATAAAAAACGTTTTTTTACATTTATTTTATTTAAATGAATTTTAAAAAACTTTTATATTAATACGTTTAAATTAACGAATAAATATATAATAAAAATTAAAAATTAATAATAAATTTAATTTATTTATTAAAAGCGAAGGTTAATAAAAAATGTTTTTTATTTAAATTTTTATAAAATAATATATATAAAACTTTATTATTATTAATTTTATAAATAATATATAATTTTAATTAAAATATAAATGTTATATTAAACTTAAAAAAACATAAAGTAACGATATTACGACGTTAAAAATTATTAATATTAAAAAAATATTATAAATAAAACGTGTAATAATAATTTATTAAAATTATTAACATAAATAATAAATGGTTAATATTAATTATAAAATAATAAAAACGACGATTAATAATAATAATTATTAATTAAATATTATAAATGGAAGTTTTAAATTAAAATGTAAATAATAATCGTTATTATTAAATTTTATTAAAAAGTTCGAAAAGTAATAACGGCGGTTAAATAATAATAATAATAATAATAACGATAATAATAACGATAATAATAATAATAATAATAATAATAATAATAATAATAAATAAAAATTAATTAAAATTATATTATTAATGTTAATTTTAATTAACATTAATAATAAAATTATTAATTATAAAATGTTATTAAATATTTTAAATAAACTTATAATATTATACACGAGGTCCCCGTCGGGACGGGAACACACACCCCGATTTCGAAATCCGAAGTTTAACCGTAAACCGATGGTTCGATTCCCGGTCTTGTT